>CAUOFW020003170.1:316108-349853 GCA_963454935.2 Ilex paraguariensis | reverse complement strand
CCCCCCCCCCCCCCCCCCCCCCCCCCCCCCCGGGTCCCCTTCTCTCTCTATGGTTTTGTTCACACCAACAATGGAAAGAATTCCTACCCCACTTTATCCCCTCCCTAATGATTTCTGTCTATTGAGCTTTTCTCTGGAGTTCAGAGTCTTCAGACCACCCCCAACCACTAAACCGTCAATCCGTCCACAATATGGTATTATTGGTGTCATTTATTCAGAATTATGTTGCTACCAAACATAACTTTGCACAAGTATTCCCCTTTCGGCTCACAGGTTGGGACCATTACACTACTCTTTCTGTTTGTTTCACATTATCGATGTACATATTTTTTACACGTGTGCATCTCTTTTTTGTCAGCTTTTTTTACCCTTTTTTTTTTGTTGGTTTTTTTTTTGGGGGGAGGTGTTGGTTTGATTACAGCATCATTGTAACTTGTGGCATTCCAAAACTCAGGCATTAGAACCAGCTCGAGCTACCACCAGAAAATGATTCAAGTAAAAGAATAGCATTAGCAAGCAAGAAGAGATCATACTATATGTTGAAGTATCAATTTGCTCCGGAAGTTCCTTTATATCGACTTCAAACCTTGCTTGAACCTGTAAGAAACATTAAGTCCAAAATTAATGGATAATGAGAAGCTAATAGAATATAATTAGTGTTGACATTAATATCAATTGCAAAAGTGACTAGTTACCTGGTTAAGAACATCAGAGTCAGATGCAGAAGAAACAAACGTGATTGCAAGCCCTTTGGTGCCAAACCTACCAGCTCTGCCCACCTGTTAAGCATTGAAGGCCAAGCAGAGGTCAGCTGCAATTTTATTTTAAGACNACAAACGTGATTGCAAGCCCTTTGGTGCCAAACCTACCAGCTCTGCCCACCTGTTAAACATTGAAGGCCAAGCAGAGGTCAGCTGCAATTTTATTTTAAGACAGACGGACACTATCCGTACGTAGTCAATTTCAAGTGTACAAATGGGTCCTACCCGGTGGAGGTAAGTGTCAGCAGAATCCGGCATGTCATAGTTGATAACAATATTGACACGCTCAATATCAATTCCTCTTCCAACTAAATCAGTTGCAACAAGGATTCTTTTATGACCCTCCTTGAAACCTTTGTAACGAGTCAACCTGGAAAAGACAACTTTGAATAGTTAGCAATCCCTTGATCTATTTCTTTCCAAAAAAATTGATTTGAGTTCTGAAGTAGCTTCTCTGACCAGAAATCAATCTCAGAAGGATCAAAATCCACAAAAACCTTTTTCTTCAAAATTGACTTTTAATATTGATAAAGGACCCCAAAAGAATACAAGGAACATAAAGCCGAGAGCACGGCCCAGATCATTTGGACTACATGACACAGTAATGATTGTACATGCAATATGATTATATAACAAGAGAGAACAATATAAAAGCAACTTTTCTAACATTCATCAAACTAATAAGATTTAGGCCAACTTAGCAATCTTGACAACTGCAAACTAAGAAGCACAGACACTCTCAAGTCAAGAAGGTGATGTATCCATGTCGGACACTGACACTCTTACGACACGTGTCTGATACTCTTTCATCCATGTCCATAATTAAAAGATAAAATTTTAATTTCGGACACATCTCCGACACTTCTTTGATAACGTATCCGACATTTCTTTAGAATGTGTTTGCTACTAAATAATTAACAAGTGTTGAAATGTGATTAATAAAATTTAAAATTTGGAGAACATATAATTACCAATACTAGAAATGTTCAAGTTGTACTCCAATTATAATAATAATAAACAAAACATGTATAAGAACTTAGAAAAAAAGAGGAATTGAAAAAATGAGAGCACACATAAGATTATTGATTATTATGATAATGTTTTAGTATAAAAATTCACACAAATGACTACACATAAGATTTACTTATGATAAAATATTGAATCTTTTATGAATTGCATATTATTATCAATATATTTGCGATAAATTATATAATGCTATATATAACATATAATTTTTTATAGCGTATCTCCAACGTGTCCGTATCTTACTTTTTTAAGAAATGTCATGTCTGCATATCTGTATCGTGTCGTATCTGTGCTTCTTAGACTGCAGAGCATCTGTGCAAGTGTAGGTCACGCAAGATAGGTAGTAGAGATAGTTGTCAACGAGACCAATATTACTTGGATCGTAGGTCACTTTAGTACGTTGTACGGATATAAATGTATAGTACGATGGGATTAGCCTTAGCTAATATAGTTTTTTATATTACAATTTATTTTGAACTCTTATCTAAATCATTTTTACTACTATACAACATTATATATCATAGAACATGTATAAACACTAAATTAGTTACCATTTATCTTACATTTATCCTCAATTTTTTATTATTAAAAACAATATATAATTAAAAATTTATATACACAGTCAATTAATATGTATTTTATATTTGTGTTGTATATTCCAAAATGAATTGAGTTAAGGTTAATATTATAATATGGGGTCGAATATTTTGGTGATCTAAATTGCAAAGCCAACCTGTTTGAGATCAACGTATCCAGATCGTGGGTCGTTAGGGGTTTAGTGAATTTTGATAACTATAAATGAGACTACCTAAATGTAAGTCCGACTTATCGACAATCTTTTCATCTATAATACAAGAAAATGTTTGCATATGAGCTCCTAGTAAAACACACCAATAACATACATGTCAAATAAACCAAAACAAAAATAACACTAAAGAATGGAACTATAAGTTAGCATCACTACCTTGAATTATGTTGTTATGTACTTAGATAGGCATGCAAGTGTAGTACTGCTCTCATTGTGCGTTTGAGTTGAGTGATCTTAGGGCATGTATGGAGCTATAATGTATATCTTGTCTATTTTTGAAATATATTTTTACCTTAGGAAAAAAAACAGTTAGCATCACAGAACAATATCATATCATAGTAAAATAAACCTCCCCTGACAACAACAACTAAATATTAGATTCAACATACTTCCAAGTTCAACAACTTTTGTTGCACCTCTGCAGATGATTAGCCAGTGCAAGTAAAATACATATCAAACTTCACAAGTACGACATATTGCTTGCTTCCCATGAGTGGGTAGTATTGTCTATTGCTGCTACAAACTTCAAACTCCTACAGTAGCGGTTAATTTACCAGCCAACAAAATTTATGTTTTATCTACTTCCAACAATATGCATGAATGGCAGAACGTGTGCCCATGAAACAAGACAACAAATACCCAAACAGATGAAGAGGAGGTAAAATACAGAAATCAAAAGATACTAAAAGGGAGAATGCTGCACCAAGAGAGAAGGTAAAAACAATTGGGATGACCCAGAAGTTAGTCGATCCACCCAGGGCACATCAGGTAAAGACAAACTTTACCAAAATCATAGTAATTAAATCGTGTATTGGAAGCCGTATCGTATCGTGTATCGTAAGATACAGTATAATTTTAAATAAATAATAAAAAATATATATATACCTTTGGAAAAAAATCATACACTCATAACAATATAGCATTTCATTAATACTCCACCACCTATTCAAGTCATCAACATAGTTCACTAACATTATAATGCAAAGTTTACAATCATAGTTCACTAATTCAAACTTAAAACACCAAAGAGACTTTTAATCCAAATTTATAACATCCATTTTGAATTCAATCCATAAAATTAATCAAGATTCATAAATTTTTATACAAATAAAAAAATTAGTGTCTTATTTTGACAAAACGACGTCGTTTCAGAAAAAAAAAAAAAAAACAGATTTTGCGCGTATCGGTTGTATAGTACCGATACGTATCGTATCGTACATCGGACGATATGTATCGTATCGTACATCGGACGATACGACGCAAAAACGATACATAACTACGATCCGTATCGTAACGTATCATACGACACTAACAACTATGACCAAAATAATCTTAGCTTTTCAGAGGTGTCATAAAGGTCACAAATGGTTTGAGCAGCCAAAGCATGTATCCCACTTCATGTTGAATCCTTTAGTTTTATATCTAGTTTTGTGTCGTAAAGCAATATATGCCATTCCAGTCATGTAGTGAGCCCTTAGTTTTATATCTAGTTTTGCCTTGTAAAGCAAAATGTGACATTACAGTCCTGTAGAGTGAATATCAAAATGTAATAAATGCATGCATGTGTAGAACAGGACAGCTGTTAAAACGAAAGGGAAACTAGCCCGTTGTGTTAACATCATTCATTTCATAGGTTTGTGATTGAAGGAGTTTCAAACAAATAACATGGCCTGACCTGCACAAACAAAAAATAAAAGAGCACTTTTCCTCATAAACTGAAGTCAGAGTATATGAATACATGCCTTTCTTCCTGAGACATCCCAGAATGGATGCAGATAGAAGGGAAGTTACATTCAACAAGTAACTTGTTCAGCTCAGCTGCTCTATTGACACTTTTGACAAAAATGACAACTTGGTTGAAATCCAAGGCATCCAGAAGGTCATTCAGCTTGCGGTTCTTCTCCATCTCACTCAATTTAATGTAATGCTGACAAGAAAAAAGTGGCAGTAATAGAAGTCAATAAGTGACAAAAAAAATAACTATGGAGGCTCAACTAGAAATGTCAGAGATACCTGCACAAGTCCATGAAGAGTCAACTTGGCCTCGTCATCCACATAAATTTCCATTGGCTGAAAGGGCAAAGGCCATCATAAGGCAAGTCAAAGACCAACATCCTTCAAGCAGCTACCAACTAAATAAAAAGCACAATGCATAAACCTATTCATCCTTGACACGGCATAAGCAACGAGTATCTCCAATACAGTGGTCAAGTCATTCATCACATCCAATTAAATATCTCTCATCTTGTTTGTGCCACAAAACTCCAGTTTCATAAAAGAGAGATGGCTAAAAATTTCAACAAGGAAATTTTTAATAAATATTTCATAAAGATTTACATCTTTCTGGAAATTGTTTCATAGTAATTTCTCCATGTGCCTAGAAAAAGGGGATAAGCGGCTATTTGGAGGACACAAAAAAGGAATGAGATTCTGAGTATCATAGAGCAGGATTCCACCTTTTGAAATGTAAAGAAAAGCAACGGAGCCTCTAATTTTATCTTATCCGACAAAATATTTATCTAAGAACTGCCAAAATTAGGATCCCACTGTATTTTTTTGATAAGGATCCACAGTATATTTTTGATAAACCTCCACTGTAGTGTGTATCCTTTAATTTAAAAATACCAGATTAATCTGTCTGCATAGTTAACAGAAACACTAAAAAACTATTAGGGCCAAAAATATCCTTTGTCAACCAAAATGCAACATTTATATTACGTCTAATTTAAGGCACATGGCAAATTGAGGTGCTAAAGGTCTCAGCCTTGGCGAGGGGCAAAATTTGTGGCTCGGGCTTCATTGAAGCAAGGTAAACATTGTTGGATAACCAGCAAATGTTTTATCATTGACAAATCTTCAAACAAGGCATAAAAATTACGCGTTAAAACTAAGCATCCAAAAATTACAAAGCATCCAACCTTCAAATTTTCAAATAGTATATTATTCCAATTCCAAAAAAGCATGAGTATCCAAATCCCATCAAAAAGTAATATCTCAAATTCACAACATTTTAAAAACATCTCCGTCAAATTGTCAATGCAACTAAAAATTCATGTGTTATGTCTATGAATTTGTCTTCTGGTTCTTCTCTTTACCTCTCTAGGTACGAGTGGGGATCGCGTGTGGGGAGCATTTGAGCTTGTCTCATTAATAAAATAGCACCCCATAATGAGTTTGTAGGTCTGTCTCTCTAGTCATTGTAAATTGGTTTCAAGTTGAATGCTTTAACAAAAGAATCATCTTAAAGGGCAAAAAAAGGGCCCCTCAGTATCCTCAGATTAATCCCTGAAGTGCGCAAGGGGCACACCTCAATGAATTCACCTCGCCTGAAGCCAGTTGAGGTGCAACGGGTGTGCCTAGAGCCACCTTGAGCCCAGGCTCATGCCTGGGTGGGACTTTTAAAACATTGCATACTATCCTATGCACACCGTGGAGTGGGCAACATATCTCTAACCAACCCAAGATTCTCACTCAACCCCAAAATTGCATCGCCAAACCTGTCATGAACCAATACCATGCGGAAGATAGAAGCTATTATTTGAAACATATTACTAGATCCAGGCAATGATTCCCTTCCAAACTAAAGGAACCACACTAAGACCACCAAAATCTCAGTGCCTTAGATTCCACGGGGTCATACATTCCAGGAAAAAAACTGCTGAATCCAAAGAGTAAAGGAGACAGCATATTACATCTTGCATGAACTTCTTGCAAACTGGGCGAATCTCCTTGCTAAGTGTAGCTGAAAACATCATAACTTGCTTATCATGAGGGGTCATCTTAAAAATCTCCTGCACATCTCTCCTCATGTCTGTGGAATACAAGCAAAAGCAATTTAAAGTGAAACTTTTTTTATCTATACTTCGCTTAACCCAGAAGAAAGCTGCATGCTAAAATTTTAAAACTATTTGAATGAGAATATAAACAAATGCATACCCAGTGACTCAAGCATCTTGTCACATTCATCAAGAATAAAATGCCTCACATTCTTCAATCCAAGGTCCTTTTCTCTAGCAAGAGCCAATATTCTTCCAGGTGTTCCAACGACAATATGAGGGCATTCATTCTTCAATAAATCCTTGTGAATCTTGATATTGACACCACCGTAGAAGACAGCAACCTTAATATCAGGCAAGTATGTGCTGAACCTCTCAAATTCGTGACAGATCTGTAGCGTGAAAAGAATAAATGACAAGTGAGGAATCAGAATAACATTGGTGGAAAGAACATCATAGCGTCAGCAATGCATGCTTTATCCCAGGGCTTGGGGTGGAAGGCAGGAATTAGTGTAAATGTCAACATGCATGTGAATGCGATTACCATTTCAGCACTTGGACCTTTCAGAAATGCATCAACTGCAATGATGCCAATGAACAACTACATTTTCAAGCCATACCTGGTAAGCTAGTTCCCTTGTATGGCAAAGGACAAGGGCAGCAACTTGACCAGCCACCGGTTCAATCTGCTGCAGAGTAGATAGAACAAAAACAGCAGTTTTACCCATCCCAGACTTCGCTTGACAGAGGACATCCATTCCCAAAATAGCTTGAGGTATGCACTCATGTTGCACTAATGAAGAAGCAAACAAAATCCGAGCGGACGGATCTTCAGTAAATAAAAAATGACCTCCCAGATCCTTTAATGGAAATGTTTACCAAACCAGTTTTGTGGCCGAATTCAGGAATATGGAAGTAGTTATTACCTGAAAAATGTAAAATATAACAAGTCATTAAATGAGTGGTTGCACTCCCAAACCTATTTTGAATGACCAATACAGCCAGACGAGATACACATCGTGAAATATTGAAAACAAAAGGTTCCATTGACCAGGCTGCCAACATGTCCCCCTCACTATTAAAGAATGGTTAGCATCTTCCATCATATTAGCAAGCCAACAAACAAAAAATAAAATTATAAATGAAAAGAACATGAACAGATGATTGCATTTTGTACGGCTTTAATATTGGCAGGCCCTGCAAGCGTCCATATAGCCTTTTATCCCCATCAAAATCTAGGCTATTATATTGAAAATTTTAAAGGACATGCTAAACAAGACAATTTGCATCATGTATGATGATACCCTTGAAAATAACAAAACCATACTAACTAATCATGTCTTCCCAATTCCAGAACAAAATAAGAAAGAAAATTCCAGGAAAGGAATATATATTTACTCTATAACCTATAGGAAGAAGTGAAATTGATCCAAAAGAAACAGAAAAGGTGGCCCCCGGAAAAAAAAAAGGTCGATCCATAGACAGACCAGAAAAGCTCAATTTCAGAAGGTTTAAAAGCATTCTGTCTTCGTAGGCCAAGCAAACCAAAGTAGATAGCATCCTGTCAGCATAAACATACTTCAAATTATCTTGCACATAACCCACACAAACACACAAGATTGAACAACTAGCAAAGCAATTCGTCAATCCAAAGCTTACATATATATTTCATGTACTGACCAAGATCACTTCCACATGAATGCTGAGTAGGACAGCTACCCCTTTACTTTCCTTTTCTTCTCTTGGTTCTTTATTTTTCTTGGTCAAACGTGATTTTTTCCTAAATTATTGGAGTTTCTAACTAGGCTTTCAAATGCCTAAAATTTTCACTTAATTTTGGTTTTCATAATTAACTACTCGAGTAGCATCAATTACTATAGATAGGTTTTCAATTACTATAGATAGGTTTTTTTCCTTAAATTCAGTTTTTTTTTTCTAAGAAAATTCAGTCTAAAAGTAGACGCAACAGTATTACCACTTAACAAACCCAATCCCAAACTCATCACTCCAAAAGCTTTCCTCAGAGCTATCTACAAAACCATAGCATGATCCCCACGTGTGTGTGTGTGTGCGCGCGCGTCTATCCCTCTCTAAAACCCAAAATTTCAAATCCTCTGTTATTCTAACTCTTTCTAACTTCAATTTTTTCTTTTTCTTCGGGTATTCAGTCTTCATCTATTAAAGCATCACTAATTGCAGGTATCATATTTACATTATGATTTTGTATCATTTCTTTAAGCTCATAGAATTGATACAGTCTATGATCACCATAGAGTAGAAAGTAAGCCTCCTCTTCATTTTTCTGCACTCATACAGTCGGCCATACCAAATCCCAGTGTGTCAGGGTTGCCTTTTTTTTAATTGATTCTCTTGGATTTCATCTAAGGGTACAATTGTATCTACAAAGAAAAATAGGTTCAATTTACTTTTTCATGTTCTTGTAGACTATTTCTTTCCTTGCAATCCTAATCATAAGTAAGAAAATTTTTTAACTTTTTCTATGACTTTCATATATCAATGTTCTTGTATAATTTTATGTTGTATCTCTTATTTTTTCCATATTTTGTATCGATGATTTATGTTGTTCATGAACAAGTATCAGAGGCAGAGGCAGAGACAACTTTAAGCAATGGCATGTGCTCATCTGTCCAAGAGATATGTCACACATACGACGCGTAAGAGGAGGTTGTCATTCGAAAGGAAATGCCATTTCCCCCCTTTTCCCTCACCATACTCTTTCATCTCCGCTTAAGCTTCACTGGTTTGGAGGATTAATTGATAGAAAACCAATGTATTCAGCGGAACAAAAGAAAAGGAATGGGAAAAGTTTTAGAGGAAAATTAAGAATTGGCATCAACAATATCACTTGTCTCTCAAAGAACCTGCTATAAGCAGAAACTTTGTCCACTCGGTATGACATCGACAAAGATCATAGGCAGCTCAATCCAAACAGCGCTTTGAAACGTCCATTTTTCAAAGGTGTATCAAGAATATAATCCTTCAAAGATTTGCATTAACAACTTACAAGAAAGCTGCCTATAGAAAAATTCCACATTGCCCACTTCAAATAATTAGAAGTAAATATATCAAAGTCAAAATCTTGCCTTCTGAAGGATGTTCAAACCCCGAATCAACAATAGCTCGAAGAAGCTCTGGCTTCAAAAGGAAGTCTCTAAATCCCGAACTGTGAATTCCAACATAGCCCCTGCACAGAAAAAATCAAGTTGCTTTAACACATTGTATCAACAGAAGGAAGGTTATGTCATTATGATTACCACAAAAGAAAAAATTCAAGCAATAGTATACATTAACTACCATGTCAACTTAATACATGCACATGCAACTACAAGAAGCGGGAAAAGCATGCACATACAGGTCCCTCCAAAACGACATGGACTCCCTTTCCCTATAACCCAACTTTGTAGGAGGCTTTTGAGCTCAATCATCAATGCGATTTCTAGATTTAAACGACATGGAATTAACAATAAGATATTTGCCTGAGTAGATATCACATTAGGATCAAAGCAGTTAAGAAACAAGAGAGAAGATCCAGGGAGTACACTCGAGTGGCATGGTGTTGGTTTGGGATGGTGGTTTGTGTATTTGATGGTTGTGTGGGGTGTTTCTTGTTCTTGGCTAGAAAAAAAAGGAGGTTNTAGGATCAAAGCAGTTAAGAAACAAGAGAGAAGATCCAGGGAGTACACTCGAGTGGCGAGGTGTTGGTTTGGGATGGTGGTTTGTGTATTTGATGGTTGTGTGGGGTGTTTCTTGTTCTTGGCTAGAAAAAAAAGGAGGTAAAAAGTAAGCTAGAGAAAAGAAAGAAGATAAGTGGTGGGCAATTCATCAAGGTACCCAAAGACAAGCCATTCAGTTGCTTTAGACTTATATGAGCAAGTTAGTGTGGTAAAAACACTAGAGGAAAGCCTCAAAACTAGTTTAAATACATAGTTTTCATATCAGGGCACAAATTTGAAAAGGATCTCACACAAATGAAAATGAGCACAGACAAAGGGAATGATCCATCTTCGGTTGCTGATTAGAGTTGGGAATAAAAAAACGGATTCAAAATTTGAAACTGCAATTTTTCCACTAAATGGGCCCGAAAAGCCATCAACCAAGTCAACTATCCAATCACTGCAATTCAACTCAACTGCACAAAGATTTAATTATCAAGCTTGCCAAAAAATAAACAATTCCAATTTCCCATATAATCAAAGACAGACAAAAAACTAAATTTCCACTTTTTAAGTGTTTACCCTGCCCTTAAAGGCCCAAAAACTCCACTTCACTAACTATGACGCGGTTCAAGACAATCTAGAAAATAAATTGGCTTCATTTTGCTTAGCTTTTCTAACCACCCAAACCCCAATATTCATCTTTAAAAATTGAAAAAAAAAAAAAGGTAATTACTTTTTGGCGGCATCGCCAGTGGCTTTTGCGTTGACCGAGTCGGGGGCTTTCTCGTCTTCCTCCTCGTAGTCGAGGAGTTCTTCCTCGTAGGCTTCGTTGTCCCTTACTTCACCCATGATCCTACAACATACGCAAAGATCGAACTGTTTAGGTTGAGTTCTCAAAAACTTCAGAAAAAGTGATACAAAACAATGAGGAGATTTTACTGGATATATGCAAGCATACCTTGAGCTTGAATATGAGAGTGTTTCAGTGTATTTAGAGTTTTGAGGCTGAGGCGTCTGCGAAAACAAAAATAGAAAAAAGAGAGAGAGACAGAGAGAGAGACAGAAGGGGGAAGACCCTCGGATCTAGTTTAGGATTAAGGGAGAGAGGGAGCGTAGGAGAGAGAACAGAGAGTCCGCTAGGGTTGCGAATGAAGATATATATATAAAGAGTGACTGAAATTCTGTGAAAATACTATCTTACCCTTGGTAGGCGGCCGCGTGCCTATCACCTATATCGCTTGACAAAAATATCTTCTCCCTCTTCAATTATTCAACTGTGAGGTTGTTCGAGATATTTTGTACGACCATCAATTAATCTCCTTCATAGGCTAATCAATGATAGATCATCAATAATAGAATTAAAATATTCCTAAGAAATAAGTTATTAGTCTTACTTAAAAGAATCCAAGATTAGAATTTCAAGATGTCTCTAGGATATCTCGATTTTATTTTTTTTTTGACAAAAAAATAATTATTAGGCTTTTGGGGTTGGTCGACATAAAAAATAGCCCCCACCCGTGATTGGATCGATGAATTAAGATATTTTTTATTGTCATTAAGAGTTAATTGTACTATAGATCTCTAAAGTATATGATTTATTTTATTTTAGTATCTAATATTTTAATTGCATCATTTGATCCTTAAAGTATTAAATATGTTTCTATATGGTTCTTCAAACAGACAACATCCAGATTGTTAGCGATTTTTTATTATAAATTTGTCACATATTACCTAAATATAGATAAAAAATAATTTTGGTAGCTCTTAACAAAAAATATATAATATGAGTTGTTTTTGATCAAAATTTAAATAACTCATTATTAAAATCATTTTTTTGTTCATATTTAAATATTACGTGACAAGTTGATTTTAAAAAATCCTTAACAATCTGTACGTTGTTTACTTAAAAGATCATATAGAAACACTAGTTATTGCCTATGCCTGAAGACACAAAGTAATAAAAAATAATAAATAATAAAACATATTTTTATTTATGTCCAAAATCAAATCACAAATATAGAGAAGAAATAAATGAATTTAAGCATCGATTTTGTAATTGAGGTGAGAGGTGGTGGACGACAGCAGTGGTGGTAAGAGACGGTGATGGTTTTGGTGTGTGGCAATGACCGTGGTGGCGGCTAGGGCTGCGACGATGATAGTGGCAGCGGCGGTAGCAACAGTGGTGGTGGTGGTGGTGTGGCGACAACGGTGATAGTGGGGCGATGGTGGCAGTTTGTGATGATGGTGGCGGTGGGGGTGGTGATGACAACGATGGTGGTGGGCGTGGCGGCGGTACTGCAGTGGTGTGGGTGGTGGCGACGGTGGTGGTGGTGGTGGCTATGGTGGTGGTGGCGGTGGCAATAGCGACAGTGTTGGCGGTAGAGGTAGTGATGGGTCGGTTTCAAACACTATTTTTTTTTAAGTCTTTATGATAAATAATTTTTAAAAATACTTTTAAAAAGTCACTTAAAACACACCCCTATGGCCGTATTTTTCCTATTAAATTAAGGGTGTTAATATTAGCCGTTAAATTAACTTTAAAGTAAAATTTAAAAAGATGTCAACCGTAAATAGAAAAAGTTATTTTATTTATTTTTTAAAATTTAAATTATAAGTTACTTTATTATATAGAAGATATTCAATATTTCAGATACTAAAAATAAGACAAATTTTATATTTTAGAGACCTCCGATACATTTAACCCCATCATTTATTCAATTTGACTCAATAGAAAATCGTCTGTCGTCTATGCACGAAAGACCCGCATATAAATGGTGGGTCTTGGTGAGTGTAACGTACCCTCCGCTATTCCAAACGAACAGCAGCACAATGTGCTGTGCCGAAAGACGACAACGTTTTGTGAGTTATGGCAACCAGCAAATAGCAATTGTAATCACCTGCCCACTGGTCAAAATTATAAACNGTGAGTGTAACGTACCCTCCGCTATTCCAAACGAACAGCAGCACAATGTGCTGTGCCACAAGACGACAACGTTTTGTGAGTTATGGCAACCAGCAAATAGCAATTGTAATCACCTGCCCACTGGTCAAAATTATAAACCTCTCAAGTACAAACTTTGCAATTGGAAAAACACATGGTAAAAGTTTATATTCAATTATTGTATCAAAAATTTATTTTTGGAATTAATTAGAGTACAAAAAAATTATTTTTTTGGTACAATATTTTAGCTTTTTCCAATGAAAAAAAAAAGTGATGCGTTCAAAATTTTTCTATTATATAACCAAAATACAGAATTATGACAAAATATGGTATCATATTTTAATTTTTCATCCGATAAAAATGTGTAAAATTTTTATATTTTATTTTTACAACACATATTTGAATCCATTAAAAATAAAAAATAAAAATCAATCTGATCCGAATAACTTTGCTAGACGAAAAGTAAAGTTATTATATTTCAAATTCGATCCCGAACATTAATCCATTATATTATAGTTTACGATTTTGAATATTGGATATATCTAGTTTTTATTGGGATTACTATCTAACATGAATAATATGCATAAAATAAAATAATTATTTAATGAGAATTTGTCAAAATTATTACGTAATTTGCTAAAACTCGATTTCAAAATTATTCGGATTAGATTGAATTTTTTATTTTAATAGATTCAAATTTGAATTTTTTATTTTAATGGGTTCAAATATAATTTTTTTTTTATTTTAAAGGATTCAAATATTCATGCTGGTTATTGATAAATCAACTTAGCCTAGTCTAGTTGACCATCTTTGACTTAATTTGTGATATTTTCACAAAGTTCCCTATAAATTCATAAACTTCCCCATCTCCACAGATTAGAAGTTGTCATTTCACAAACACTGATCGTCATATATAGTTGATGCTATTACACCACCTAAAAAAAGGGAAAAAAAAAAAAAAACAAAGTAGTAACAACTACTAAACTGAGTTACATACACAAAAATATGTAAGTCTCTACTTATTTGTTGATTTGGAGGCTGAAGCACCATAACAGTAATCGAACCCATACCAAATATTATTGGGTATAAATACATCGTAGTAGAAAATAACCGGACTTGTATAATACCCATAGACCTCCACAGAGTGTGGTTTCCAACCGTCGTAGCCACTCCTGTAGAGATACAAATAGCAAACCTGGTATGTACACGGTCCAACTACATCAAAAGTGTCCGTTGAACATCGTTCAAATGTTCTTGAACCTGGATCATCTAGCCTCGGCACGTAAACCTATGAATGATCATCCAAACAGTGACAATGTAAACAATCAATACCAATTTATCAGAATTAAAAGTCTCTTACATGGTCTGGTCTTAAGTTGAGAAAGAATACCAATCAATACGCATGCATTAATTTATATAGAAAATGTCTCTAGAGAATGGTAGTTGGGGGGTGGGGGGAGGACCAACTAAAAGGTAACAAGTGGAAACAAAAGTGCCAATCTAGGAACAACCCACTGCTGTTGCTTGGATGGGTCATGGGAGAAAAGCAGTTGTAATGGGTGCATATAAGGCAAAACCTCATAGAGGGAGGGGTATATGGAATTCTTGGTAGAAATCAAACTGGAACTAAGCTAATAAGGGACTCAGGTCAAATGACAACCCCATTGCTGTCCTAAATGCTGCAAAGTAGCAAGACAAGAGGGCTACCAATCCACCATTATGGAATCTTGTTCAAAAGTCCTTATGGATTCCCTTAAAAAAGGACAAGAGTAACGTTATTTAAACTTAAAAATCTAACACAATTTGATGACATAATGATACGGTTTTATAGGAATCATTGGATCAACACCAAGTTTCAATGTTTGATGGAGCCTACAGCCAATCCAAATGTCACAGTGAATTAAGTNAATACCAATCAATACGCATGCATTAATTTATATAGAAAATGTCTCTAGAGAATGGTAGTTGGGGGGTGGGGGGAGGACCAACTAAAAGGTAACAAGTGGAAACAAAAGTGCCAATCTAGGAACAACCCACTGCTGTTGCTTGGATGGGTCATGGGAGAAAAGCAGTTGTAATGGGTGCATATAAGGCAAAACCTCATAGAGGGAGGGGTATATGGAATTCTTGGTAGAAATCAAACTGGAACTAAGCTAATAAGGGACTCAGGTCAAATGACAACCCCATTGCTGTCCTAAATGCTGCAAAGTAGCAAGACAAGAGGGCTACAATGCACCATTATGGAATCTTGTTCAAAAGTCCTTATGGATTCCCTTAAAAAAGGACAAGAGTAATGTTATTTAAACTTAAAAATCTAACACAATTTGATGACATAATGATACGGTTTTATAGAAATCATTGGATCAACACCAAGTTTCAATGTTTGATGGAGCCTACAGCCAATCCAAATGTCACAGTGAATTAAGTTAGCAAATTAGGTCAGATTTTTAGATTCCAATAGCATTGCTCAAAGGACAAACTTGTAGTGTGAGAGCATCTCCAACTAGCTCTCATCTCCGTTCAGTTTTCTATTTAAAATAGTAAACGATTAAAAACCAATGTTCAATAGGCTCTCTACTTTTAAAAGCTAAAATAGAGAGTTCAATTTAATTGTCTACATTTAAATAATTAAACTCCATATTGAATAAAAAATTAATCCAAAAAAGGTAGTTAAGGTAAGAATAAGACGAGCTGTAAATTCAAAGACCTGAGTTCGAAACTTGACAACCACTTGAGACCAAGTCACGAGAGATTTATCTCTCGTGAATACCCTAGTCTCAATGTGGATGCCCTGTTTTTTACCTGACCAAGGAGAAGATTAGTCGAAGTGAGTGTAAACTGATTCAAACACTCCTGACCATTGAATCAAAATAAAAAAAATTGGCACAGACACCTTCTTTATTAAATACTATGTACCATAAACATCNAAAAAAAAAAAACAAAGTAGTAACAACTACTAAACTGAGTTACATACACAAAAATATGTAAGTCTCTACTTATTTGTTGATTTGGAGGCTGAAGCACCATAACAGTAATCGAACCCATACCAAATATTATTGGGTATAAATACATCGTAGTAGAAAATAACCGGACTTGTATAATACCCATAGACCTCCACAGAGTGTGGTTTCCAACCGTCGTAGCCACTCCTGTAGAGATACAAATAGCAAACCTGGTATGTACACGGTCCAACTACATCAAAAGTGTCCGTTGAACATCGTTCAAATGTTCTTGAACCTGGATCATCTAGCCTCGGCACGTAAACCTATGAATGATCATCCAAACAGTGACAATGTAAACAATCAATACCAATTTATCAGAATTAAAAGTCTCTTACATGGTCTGGTCTTAAGTTGAGAAAGAATACCAATCAATACGCATGCATTAATTTATATAGAAAATGTCTCTAGAGAATGGTAGTTGGGGGGTGGGGGGAGGACCAACTAAAAGGTAACAAGTGGAAACAAAAGTGCCAATCTAGGAACAACCCACTGCTGTTGCTTGGATGGGTCATGGGAGAAAAGCAGTTGTAATGGGTGCATATAAGGCAAAACCTCATAGAGGGAGGGGTATATGGAATTCTTGGTAGAAATCAAACTGGAACTAAGCTAATAAGGGACTCAGGTCAAATGACAACCCCATTGCTGTCCTAAATGCTGCAAAGTAGCAAGACAAGAGGGCTACAATGCACCATTATGGAATCTTGTTCAAAAGTCCTTATGGATTCCCTTAAAAAAGGACAAGAGTAACGTTATTTAAACTTAAAAATCTAACACAATTTGATGACATAATGATACGGTTTTATAGGAATCATTGGATCAACACCAAGTTTCAATGTTTGATGGAGCCTACAGCCAATCCAAATGTCACAGTGAATTAAGTTAGCAAATTAGGTCAGATTTTTAGATTCCAATAGCATTGCTCAAAGGACAAACTTGTAGTGTGAGAGCATCTCCAACTAGCTCTCATCTCCGTTCAGTTTTCTATTTAAAATAGTAAACGATTAAAAACCAATGTTCAATAGGCTCTCTACTTTTAAAAGCTAAAATAGAGAGTTCAATTTAATTGTCTACATTTAAATAATTAAACTCCATATTGAATAAAAAATTAATCCAAAAAAGGTAGTTAAGGTAAGAATAAGACGAGCTGTAAATTCAAAGACCTGAGTTCGAAACTTGACAACCACTTGAGACCAAGTCACGAGAGATTTATCTCTCGTGAATACCCTAGTCTCAATGTGGATGCCCTGTTTTTTACCTGACCAAGGAGAAGATTAGTCGAAGTGAGTGTAAACTGATTCAAACACTCCTGACCATTGAATCAAAATAAAAAAAATTGGCACAGACACCTTCTTTATTAAATACTATGTACCATAAACATCATTTTTCTGTNTTCAATGTTTGATGGAGCCTACAGCCAATCCAAATGTCACAGTGAATTAAGTTAGCAAATTAGGTCAGATTTTTAGATTCCAATAGCATTGCTCAAAGGACAAACTTGTAGTGTGAGAGCATCTCCATCTAGCTCTCATCTCCGTTCAGTTTTCTATTTAAAATAGTAAACGATTAAAAACCAATGTTCAATAGGCTCTCTACTTTTAAAAGCTAAAATAGAGAGTTCAATTTAATTGTCTACATTTAAATAATTAAACTCCATATTGAATAAAAAATTAATCCAAAAAAGGTAGTTAAGGTAAGAATAAGACGAGTTGTAAACTCAAAAGACCTGAGTTCGAAACTTGACAACCACTTGAGACCAAGTCACGAGAGATTTATCTCTCATGAATACCCTAGTCTCAATGTAGATGCACTGCTTTTTACCTGACCAAGGAGAGGATTAGTCGAGGTGAGTGTAAACTGATTCAAACACTCCTGACCATTGAATCAAAATAAAAAAAAAATGGCACATACACCTTCTTTATTAAATACTATGTACCATAAACATCATTTTTCTGGNCTCCCCAGATTCTACAACCCAGAAACAAAAGTCTTAAATGATATATAAATTGCTTAAATCTCTCTCTCTCTCTCAAACTACCCTTTAAATAGAGGTATATGTATACTACTTAATAGAGGAAATTATCCTACCTGGGTAGTGTTGACCTTGAAGGATGAGCGAGGTTGTGGCCGTGGAATGATAGAACTTGCTTGTGAGGAGGTGAGGGTGAAGGCGAGGAGGAGAAGAAAATACACTGCTCTAATCATTTTCTCCAAAACCCTAATGATGAATGAAAGATCTATCTCTCTCAGCAGACTCTTTTATAGGCAATGGTGTTGTGGTGGTACACTGGTAACTGCAGAACCATTTGTGAATTGTGATCTCCCACTAGCTGGTAGCCGAACACCAAGCCACACAAAGGATAAACCAGTATAATTCCTGTAGGGCCGTTGAGAGTTAGTTGAGCATTGACCGTAAAGAGATAAAATTACATCCACATCCTTTGACATTCAGATAAGTTCCAGGTAAGCCTGTGGCTTTGGATTAGATTTTGATTGATCCGAATTGAGCTTCGATATCAAAAGTCTGACCTGAATTTGATTCGATAATTCGATGAATTTTATTTTCGTGGTTCATATCTAAATTCGTAGAAATTCAATTCAATAATTCAATCTCATCCGAATAACTTAATTAATTAAAGTTTAACAAATTATACATAGATTTCAACTAAATTTATTTAAATAATCACTTAATTTCTTTATTATTTATATAAAAATATATGATCGGATCGGATATGTATGTATATCAAATTTCGTAAAATATAAGATATTGGATTCTAGTTTAAATTATCGGTAAAAAATATTAATCCATGTCTAGATAATTGGATTTGAATTCGAATAAGTATTCAATCCATTAAAAAGCCTAGTTCTCGGGCACACTCTTTGTCTTCTTTTTTTTGATCTTATTTTTTAAAAATTTCATGACACAAAATATGATTAACAATTGAGTAGTGTTCGAGTCGTGTCTTTTCATGTACGTGGCAAAATATTAATCAATTTTAACTCAACTCGGTTGATTAATCGTGTTCTAGAAGTTTAGGTAGGCCAATATATAGTTTGACAAAAAACTTAACACCAATGCTAAAGCTTGTCTAGCAAATAATTGCATTCACTCTCAATTAGCTTAAAAAAACACGTGATTAAAGTTATTATTACTGTTGGTGATCTAGTGGTAAGACATGCCCGTCTTTAGGTCATATCTTGACTTCCATGTGGTTAGCAAGTAGGGTTTGATCCACAAGATCTCCATATTTTTATTACTTAGACTCTGGTGATAGTGTGGTGACGAACTATTCTAAAAAGGTCAATAGCTATGATTAATCGAACATTCTACATCTAAAAAAGGCCCTCATGGTCATTCTCAGAGGGATCACTACCTATTGGTCTCCCCACTCCCTCTTATTCTATCTTCAAAATAAAAAAAAAAGTTATTTCTACACAACTTTTTGCTTTTGTTTTTATTGTTTTTGTGTTTTTGATAGTGGAAAAGAGTAGAAAAGAAGCGACAGGNAAAAAAAATGTATTGAAAAGATCTTAGTCCAATCAATGTTCCGTTTAACTTTCCAGTAATATTATACAACTCCAAGAAATCAAAAAAATTATAATTCACATGCATATCATCCTTGAATAAATATATCTCATTAACTTTTTCAAGGAGTCTCGCTCGTCAAAGGAATAATATCCATACTTGAGTTACACTTTTTAAATTTTATTTGAGTTGTATAGTATGTTTCTTAATTTTTTTTTTTTAATAAACCCACTAATTCAAGAGTGCTAAACCCATTTGGGACACCAAATATGGAATCAAAGTATTCCCCTTTTTTTTCCAATCCCATAATGGTCGATTAACAACAAAAAACTTACTATATTTGCAATGATTGTCTACTTTTTCAATTAAAAAAAAAACAAGATTCAATCCCCATTTAAAAAATGTCATTCATGCTGTGGAAATTTTTATCAAAAATTTCTATTTAGGAAATATTTTCTCTTTATTCATAGGGTGGTCAAAAATTATGGGGAATAAAGGATTTGAGAATTTGTGAAGAGAACCTCGTAGCCATAAGCATCGCCAAAGTCCAGACTGATGTGGTCATACGTGTACTTGGGTGAAGAGCAGCTTGTGGTTATTATCACCGTGTAAGAACAGCTCCCCAGATTCTACAACCCAGAAACAAAAGTCTTAAATGATATATAAATTGCTTAAATCTCTCTCTCTCTCTCAAACTACCCTTTAAATAGAGGTATATGTATACTACTTAATAGAGGAAATTATCCTACCTGGGTAGTGTTGACCTTGAAGGATGAGCGAGGTTGTGGCCGTGGAATGATAGAACTTGCTTGTGAGGAGGTGAGGGTGAAGGCGAGGAGGAGAAGAAAATACACTGCTCTAATCATTTTCTCCAAAACCCTAATGATGAATGAAAGATCTATCTCTCTCAGCAGACTCTTTTATAGGCAATGGTGTTGTGGTGGTACACTGGTAACTGCAGAACCATTTGTGAATTGTGATCTCTCACAAGCCGGTAGCTGAACACCAAGCCACACAAAGGATAAACCAGTATAATTCCTGTACGTCCGTTGAGAGTTAGTTGAGCATTGACCCTGAAGAGATAAAATTACGTCCACATCCTTAGACATTCAGATAAGTTCCAGGTAAGCCTGTGGCTTTGGATTAGATTTTGATCGATCCGAATTGAGCTTCGATATCAAAAGTCTGACCCGAATTTGATTTGATAATTGGATGAGTTTTATTTTCGTGATTCATATCTAAATTCGTAGAAATTCAATTCAATAATTCAATCTCATCCGAATAACTTAATTAATTAAAGTTTAACAAATTATACATAGATTTCAACTAAATTTATTTAAATAATCACTTAATTTCTTTATTATTTATATAAAAATATATGATCGGATCGGATATGTATGTATATCAAATTTCGTAAAATATAAGGTATTGGATTCTAGTTTAAATTATCGGTAAAAAATATTAATCCATGTCTAGATAATTGGATTTGAATTCGAATAAGTATTCAATCCATTAAAAAGCCTAGTTCTCGGGCACACACNTACACCTTCTTTATTAAATACTATGTACCATAAACATCATTTTTCTGGGGTTTCTACATAAAATTTCACCCTCTATTTCAAAATTTATCAAAGATGCTCCAACGGAAGTGGAAACTATTCAAAGAGATCTAACATTATGCACAACACCTCCCTTCAATTTAATTTAGAGCTACCAAGATGTCAGGCAAGAATGAACACCTTCCTCCAAGCTACAATTCACCAAGTAAGCTGCCTGGAATTATCTCAAAAACAAACTGGAGGAGGAATTGGCTAACTATTAAGTATGACTTAAGCTTACACTCTGTTTTTTTTTTCTTTTTGCATAAGCGGAGATTCCTCAAATATATTTTTCTTTCAATTTCTTTCTTTAACTAATCATCACGAGTGAGTGACCCACTTACCATCACTCACCTCATGAATGAGTGAGTGACACACTTGAATACAATAAGTCCCACTTAAATACATTACAATTGATTCACCATGAAAGAAAAAGAAAAAAAAAATGTATTGAAANGTCCACATCCTTAGACATTCAGATAAGTTCCAGGTAAGCCTGTGGCTTTGGATTAGATTTTGATCGATCCGAATTGAGCTTCGATATCAAAAGTCTGACCCGAATTTGATTTGATAATTGGATGAGTTTTATTTTCGTGATTCATATCTAAATTCGTAGAAATTCAATTCAATAATTCAATCTCATCCGAATAACTTAATTAATTAAAGTTTAACAAATTATACATAGATTTCAACTAAATTTATTTAAATAATCACTTAATTTCTTTATTATTTATATAAAAATATATGATCGGATCGGATATGTATGTATATCAAATTTCGTAAAATATAAGATATTGGATTCTAGTTTAAATTATCGGTAAAAAATATTAATCCATGTCTAGATAATTGGATTTGAATTCGAATAAGTATTCAATCCATTAAAAAGCCTAGTTCTCGGGCACACACTCTGTCTTTTTTTTTTTTGATCTTATTTTTTAAAAATTTCATGACACAGAATATGATTAACAATTGAGTAGTGGNACTCTTTGTCTTCTTTTTTTTGATCTTATTTTTTAAAAATTTCATGACACAAAATATGATTAACAATTGAGTAGTGTTCGAGTCGTGTCTTTTCATGTACGTGGCAAAATATTAATCAATTTTAACTCAACTCGGTTGATTAATCGTGTTCTAGAAGTTTAGGTAGGCCAATATATAGTTTGACAAAAAACTTAACACCAATGCTAAAGCTTGTCTAGCAAATAATTGCATTCACTCTCAATTAGCTTAAAAAAACACGTGATTAAAGTTATTATTACTGTTGGTGATCTAGTGGTAAGACATGCCCGTCTTTAGGTCATATCTTGACTTCCACGTGGTTAGCAAGTAGGGTTTGATCCACAAGATCTCCATATTTTTATTACTTAGACTCCGGTGATAGTGTGGTGACGGACTATTCTAAAAAGGTCAATAACTATGGTTAATCGAACATTCTACATCTAAAAAAGGCCCTCATGGTCATTCTCAGAGGGATCACTACCTATTGGTCTCCCCACTCCCTCTTATTCTATCTTCAAAATAAAAAAAAAAGTTATTTCTACACAACTTTTTGCTTTTGTTTTTATTGTTTTTGTGTTTTTGATAGTGGAAAAGAGTAGAAAAGAAGCGACAGGCAGCAACATTTCCACCCCACATATGTCATCAATTTTACTTTCATTCCCCCCACAATGGATGCACTGTACAGACTTCAGGCACTTCCTTTCCCATTACTGGAATTAACTTTTTTTAAATATTATTATCTTGATGTAGAAATTTAAGTTATCAATTCAAAGGCAGTTCAAGTAGTAAAAAAACCGATTTGTTAATTCAAACGTTCAGAATTCAAATCTCGACAATTTTTTGAATTCAGACCATGAAAACTTTAACTCTTATAAATATCTTAATCTCGATATGAATTGGTTGAGTTTGACAAATTAGGAAAGAAATTAGTTGAGNACAGACTTCAGGCACTTCCTTTCCCATTACTGGAATTAACTTTTTTTAAATATTATTGTCTTGATGTAGAAATTTAAGTTATCAATTCAAAGGTAGTTCGAGTAGTAAAAAAACCGAGTTGTTAATTCAAACGTTCAGAATTCAAATCTCGACAATTCTTTGAATTCAGGCCATGAAAATTTTAACTCTTATAAATATCTTAATCTCGATATGAATTGGTTGCGTTTGACAAATTAGGAAAGAAATTAGTTGAACTGCGTATAAATTAATCCAAACACTCCTAACCATTGAACAAAAAAATATTTTTTTTGATTGACCTGAATAATAAAGTGATTTTATCCAGATAGATCCAAATAGATAGTAATTCTTTATCCATGAAAATATTACTTCGAGAATTCAAGTTCAAAAACCAACCTTAATAAAAAAAATAAAAAATCAACCTATCATTTAATTCTTGAGTAAATTACATTTACTCTCTTGAACTATTATTTTTGTTTCACTATGCACTCTAAATTATAAAATCTCTCACTTTGAACCCTAAAGTGTCAATTTTGNCATTTAATTCTTGAGTAAATTACATTTACTCTCTTGAACTATTATTTTTGTTTCACTGTGCACTCTAAATTATAAAATCTCTCACTTTGAACCCTAAAGTGTCAATTTTGTTTCATATCACTCTAATAGATAATGACAAACTTGAAAATTTGTTAAATGAGGGAGGAAAACCCCAAAGAACTTCCTACCAAGTGCTCAGAACTATTTTATNACTTGAAAATTTGTTAAATGAGGGAGGAAAACCCCAAAGAACTTCCTACCAAGTGCTTAGAACTACTTTAATTTATCTATTTTGCAACCAAATGATTGCTGAGAAAAAAAAAAGTTCGGCCAAAGTAAGAAAATTTGGATCTTAAAAGGAGCAAAATCGAGGATGGGTTTTTTTTTTTATAATTTTCATCTACACATGTGCAATAGACAATTGTTTAGTGACAATACAGACCACTCACATGTGTATTTACCATAAAAAAAATTGACAGTCACTATCTACTGGAGTGAAATAAAACAAAATTGATATTTTATAGTGGAATGTGAAAACTTTTATAGTTGAGAGTTGAAAGTGAAACAAATATAATAGTTCAACGGGGTAAAGTATAATTTACCCTAAATTCTTCCACACCTTAGTCTTAGTCACTAGGTGTAACAACATCATATTTGCTAATATATACATGTTTTCTTTTAAAGGATTTAGATGTTCTTCAATGATATCATCAATGACATAGGCTCAGGTACTGGCTTCAAGTTAGGGGGTCTGTGATCAATGAGGTTATGGAGTTCAAACTTCAAACCATTTTTCTCCCATGACAGATGAAGGCTTGAGTGGTGTTTGTTTCAGCCTCAGAATACCTTATTTCAAAGAAAAACCAAATACCACAAAACCTTGTCGCGCTGGTTGGTTCAAGTGGTATTTGAATCCATTCTAATATATTTTTTCTCTATACTAAGTCATTCATCGTGAATTCAACCAAAACTCACTGTAAATGATATATGATCTACCATTCAAAAATATAGAAAATTTGCTGTGATTGAGAACAGAGAAGTCTTCTAACAATTTCACTCCAATATTTTTTTTCCTTGTTTGACATTCTTCTTCTTTAAAGTACATTGATTGGGTTTCTTACCCATTCAGCACAACATATCCAATATAGCCCATTCGCCTCAGTGAATTTCTTTCTGAGAAGAACAGTCATTGAATTAATAGTCAAGTGACCACAACAAACTGATGCAGTTCACACAATACCAAATACACCACAATCCCAAAAGCATATGGCATCGATGGTATCCAATTCCCCATCTTCATAGGTTAGGGGTTCGACTCTGACCGTTATAGTTGATGTTATCACACCACCTTACAAAAAAGAAATTACTACATACCAAACAACATTGCAAATACAAAAATCAGTGCCCACTTCATTGTTGATTTGGAGGCCGAAGCACGATATGATCCACTACAGTAATCGAACCCATACCAAACATCACTGGGTATTAATACACCGTAGTAGAAGGTAATAGGATTCGAATAAGATCCATAGACCTCCACAGATTCTGGTTTCCAACCGTCATAGCCACTCCGGTAGAGATACAAGTAACATACCTGGTATGTACATGGTCCGGATAACTGAAACGTGTCTATTGAACATTGCTCAAATGTTCTTGAAGACGGATCATCTAGCCTCGGTACATAAACCTACAAGTAATCATTCAAATAATGTTACTGTAAAACAAGTTAATCAATATTGATTCATCAGAATAAAGTCTCTTACATGGGTAGGTCTTAGATTGTGGAAGTCTACCAATCAATACACCTCATTATGTATAGAAATTTATGTACCCATTTTCACTTTGGATGGTAGAGCTTCATGAATGTAAAGGGAACCAACTCAAATGTAACAAAGGGAAACTAAAGTGCATAGGTGAAAATCAAACTGCATGTTGGAATCTAGAAGACTATCACACACTCAAAATATATAATAGAAAAAATTATCGAAAATAGGAAGAACTCTTTCAATTCACTCATACCTAAATGGGTGTATTACATAGTATATATATAGATTTACACAATATAACCCCACTACATAATGAAATAATAAAAATAATAAAGATCTCACTCTTCTATTAATAAGAGAATTAACATACCTCAATTGCTTTGTCTCTCACTACTAGTAAATTGATAACCCATTAATACAAAAACTAAATACATAAAATATAACTACTAGAACATGAAAATTCATGTTTATTATTTTTTTTCAACACTCCCCTCAAACATGATTTTTCTTCTTAAATCTAAACAAACTTCTCACTTTTCAAAAAACATCCTCTTTGAGGGATTTGGTGAAAATATCAACAATTTAGTCGTATAACTTTACAAATTTAAGCTCCATCTCTTTCTTGGTCATGTACACTCTAACAAAATAGAACCTTGTGTCAATATATTTACTACGATAATGGAACATTGAATTCTTTGCCAATGCTAGTGACGATTTGTCATTAATGAAGATCTTTGTCGACTCTTCTTGAGGCAATTGAATTTCCAAATGGCTAGAAACACATGATATAGTCGCCACATATTTGACTTTATAAGTCGAAAAGGTTACAATAGGTTGCTTCTCTAAACTCCAAGCAAATGCAGCATATCCCATGGAAAAACATACTCGATAGTATTTTTTCTATCATCTATATCTCCGACTCAATCACTATCACAATAGTCCACAATCTTAGAATAATTAGAAAAAGAGTTTAACAATCCAAAATCAAGTGTACTTTTGATATATTTAAGAATTCTTTTCTCCACCTTCAAGTGGGTTATGATAGAAGCTTCCATATAGCAGCTTACAATACTAACACTAGAGAGAATATCCGGTCTTATGCATGTCAAGTACCTCAAGCTTTCAACTAAGCTCTTAAAATAGGTGGAATCCACATGTTCTCCATATTCATATTTTGACAATTTTACACCACATTCAACAGGTGTACCTATTAACTTATAATCTTGCATCTTGAAATTTGTAAAAATTTCCTTACGATAAACTTAAAATACATTCCTTCATTTGCTTCACTTTAATGCCAAGATAGTATGACTCGAGTCCAATGTCAACCATCTCAAATTCTTTAGTCATTGCACTCTTGAATTCTTCAAACATTCTTGAACAATTTCATGCGAAAATCAAGTCATCCACATATAAACAAGCATAAGAGTATATCACCATTCACATTCACTTTTGCATGATGAAATTATTTACTTGAAAGTACTTATCAAGTTTATTATTCAAAACCCTCAGCGCTTGCTTCAAACCATATCAAGTCACACCTGGTCTTTGACTATAGCCTTTTGCAACCAATCTTACTTTGTACCTGTCTACTTCACCATTGACATTCGTCTTTGTCTTATACACCCACTTCACTCCATTGACCTTTTGCACTCTAGGGAGTGTTGCAAGTTTCCAAGTTTCATTCCTCTCCATTGCTTCAATTTCTTTCATGATACTTGTCCACTTTTTGTCTTGTGCCGCTTTCTCATAACCTATAGGATCACAACTGACGAATAGGCAAAAAAGTATTAGATTACTAAATATTTGAGTTACCTCTTCGATTTTTTCATAGAGATCTTGAAAATTTCTCATGTGAGGTGGTCGTTCACTTGAACGTGCTTCAGATGATGATGGAGATGTTCGCACATTAGTGGGTGATGGTGGTAATGAAATGGGCAACTCCATGATCTTAGTGGACTCCTCCTCTTCTTTAAAGAAATGGAAAAAAAATTGTAATCTTCTCGTGGAGTGTTACAATCCTATTCATCAAACTCAATATCTCTACTAATGATAATCTTACCATTACTTGAGGTATAATGCTTGTAGCCTTTATTTATTAAATCATAGCCAATAAAGACAAATTTTTTACTCTTATCATCTAGTTTGGTTTGTTTCTCATATGACACATGTGCATAGCATCCAACTCCAAAGACCTACAAATGAGAGACACTTTGATTAAAACTTGCCCATTCTTCTTGTGGTGTTTTTTCTTAAACACTTCAAATGGGATACCGATTTAACAAGTAGATAATATAATCAATAACTTCCGCCCAAAACTCTATGAGCATTTTCTTACTTTTTCAACATACTCCGAGTCATGTCAAGAATGGCTCGGTTCTTTCTTTTTGGCTACACCATTTTGTTGTGGCNTATAATCAATAACTTCCGCCCAAAACTCTATGAGCATTTTCTTACTTTTTCAACATATTCCGAGTCATGTCAAGAATGGCTCGGTTCTTTCTTTTTGGCTACACCATTTTGTTGTGGTGATCTTGGAATTATTAGAGGATGGTGAATTCCATTATCTTCACAAAAAATTTTAAATTCATTTGAAGTAAATTCACCTACTCTATCAGATCTAATTGCCTTAACTTCATACCCCGTTTTGTTTTTCAACAAAAGCTTTAAATTTTTTGAAAATACAAAACACCCTTGATTTTTGTTTTAGAAAATAAATCTACATTTTTCAACTAAAATATTAATAAAGAGAAGAAAATACCAACTCGTACCAAACATTGACGGGTACATTGGCCAGCAAACATCCGAGTGAAAAAGGCGAAATGGCTTGGTTGCTCTTGAAATTACTTCTTTGGGAAAGCTTTTTCTAGCTTACTTTCCAACAAGACATCCTTCACAAAGTTAACCCGAGTGGTTGATAAAAGACAATCCTTTCACCATCTTATTTCTAGACAACAACGTTAGTCCTCCAAAAATTCAAGTGTCCAAGCCTTAAGTGCCATAACTAAGAAGAATCTTTAACACATGTTTTCAAATTTTTTGTCACATCACTTTGAATATTCAACAAAAATATTCTATTTCTTATCATAGGCACTTTAGCAACCAAATTTTCATTTTCATTTCTTATTGAAAGATTATGATTTTTCATGCAAATATCAGAACCTTCTCTAAAAGTTGTCATAAGCTTAAAATATTATTTTTCATATTTGACACATAAAAAATATTAGAAATAACTTGATGTCTTCCATCTTTCAAACGAATCAAAATATTACATCTTCTCATTATCAGAATTTGAGAAAAATCTCTAAAAGTGACTTTTCTACTCACTGATTCATCAAACTCTACAAACATATCTTTGCCTCCACACATACGATTACTGGTACTGCAGTCAAAGTACCATACGTTATTATCTCCCTTTTCCTCTTTGTATGTCAACAACAAGAACGACTCTACCTCTTCACCTTTGTCTTCAACAAAGTGTACTCTTTTTCAACAAATTCATTTCTACACTCGAAAGCAAATTGACCATATCGATGACTATTATAACATTGAATATGGATTTATCATACCTCTCTCCATATGATTTTGAATTCTTGCCTCTTTCACATCCTTTTTCACAATGTAATTTTTGGCCTCTTTTTTCTTTGTTATACAATTTTTTGCCAAAGCTTTCTCCTCTACCTTGACCATGTCCTCCACGTCTACGTTCATGCCCTCTACCTCTTTGACTTTCATCTTGTCTTATTTCTTTTTCTTTGAAAGAAAACTTGATTTGTGCTCTTACTTCTTCTTGCTTAGTGTTCTTCATAGACTAACAACGATCACATGAGTTTGTTAATCGTCATTGTATCTATATCATTAGATTTTTCAATGGCTACAACAATAAAGTCAAAAATTTGAGATCTAATGAACGAAAGATTTTTTCTATCACCCGAGTATCATGATAGTGATCATCACCATACGTTCTCAAATTTTTCACAACAACAAAGACTCTTGTGCCATAATCTAAAATTAATTTGGATTCCTTCATGTGTAAAGCCTCAAATTTAACCTATAGAGTTTGGAGGTGAACTTCCTTGACTTTTTAACTCCATTATGAGTGGTTTGAAGAACATTCCATGTTTTCTTTAATATGGTTGCATTAGGAACCTTTTATAATATGACATCATCCACGCATTGATAGATGACTAAAATAGCTCTTTGATCATTCTTCTTTGTAGCTTGAAAAGTTTCTTTTTCGACTTGATTTAAGGAAACTTCATCTTCCAGTGTCGTATCACCATTTATTACACTCTCCCACAAGGCTGAGATCCAAGAATCTCACTTCATGCAAATACACCAAGTCTCATAATTATCTTTAGTGAACCAGAGCATTTGAAATAAAAGCATTCCATTCGATATCTCTTTGTCTCTCTCTATTTGATACTCAAGCTTAACTCTGATACCACTTTGTTGGAATCTAGAGGATTATCACATACTCGTAAAAAAAATATAATGAAAGAAATTACTAAAGATAGAAATAACTCTTTCAATTCACTCATATCCAAATAGGTGTATTACATAGGATATATATAGACTTATACAATATAACCCCTCAATTTTAAGGGTGTTAGTATAAAGCCAAAAGAAAATCAAGCCCCTTCTCATTTAGGAAGAGAAGTTGAAGTGGGCTTCCTAAGGAAACCTCATATTTGACTGCAATGAGTCCATTCACAATGAATGTTTAATAATTACTAAAACAATTAAGCAATGGTAGTTTTGTAAGTTTAACTCGTCACTCATTTATCATAATCATCAAAATATCACGAGATAATTATATATAGTGAAAAAGACAAAAAGACTCAAACAACTATCAATTAAGAAATTAGGTTAAGAGAGTGAGAGGTGATTATGAAGTTTTAATAATTCTTGTCATTTATCAATTCAACAAAAGGTTTAGTTGTTACAGCACGCAAACATCCCCACCCCCACCCCCTTCTCTCTCTCTCTCTCTCTTCTTTTGATCATTACTATACCACAATTACTTTGTCTCTCTCTATTAGCAAATTGATAACTCACTAATACAAAAATTAAATGCATAAAATATAACTCCTAGAAAATGAAAAGTCATATTTAATGGTGGATATAAGGCAAAAACTGAAAGAGGGGCATACAGAATTCTTGGTAGAACTCACACTGGAACTATGCTAATAGGGTACTCAGGTCAAATGGCAACCTCCTCCCACTTGGTTATATAAGCATGGGCTGTCCAACATGCCTTCAAAGTAGCAGGAAAAGAGGAACCATATTGTCGACTCTGATTTGAAAGGTTCTCAGATTCTCTAAATAAGGAACAAAGTTGCTTTCTAAGGGAAGTTAGAGCAATTCACAGACACATTTGGCATTATGCACAAAAGTTCCCTTCAATATACCTAGGTTAGGGGTTGTTAAACAACCCTGTAGCTTGCTGCTTCAAAACATAATAGGCCATCCCGGCTCGCTCTTCAATTTAGAGCCACCAAGAGATCAGGCAACCAAGCTGCTCATTGGATTGCTATTTAGGCAAAGGTTGACACCCTCCCTCTGGGCTACTGACCCACCAAGTAATCTGCTGGAAACTCTCTCAAAAGTGGCTAGACTCTAGAGAAGGAATTGGCTAACCTTTCAATGGGCTTGCAGCTCCAGCACTAGACCTTTTTTTGCTTTGTTTCCCTTTCAGGTGTATTGGTTCACTCTTTAATGCAATTAAGCAATTTGACCCAAAAAAAAAAAGGCACTACTAAGAAGGGATGTCATTGTTAAAATCCCACAATCATCTTTTAGAGCAAGCAAATACGAATTCCCTATTTGATGTTAGCAGTGGCCATTAGGCCACTCGCTCCCAACCCCATTGTTGGACCTTAAGGTCAGGGGTTTGAATCTCGCCCTCCTCTCCCTGTAATAATACCATACCAACAAAAAAAAAATGCAAATTCCCTACAAACAATGCCAATCTCGATTTGTTTCAAACACAACACACTAAATCATTATTATCAAACCATTTACAATATACCATTCACGCTGAGGAAATATTTGTTAAAAATTTCTATTTATGAATTTTTTTTCCCTCCGTGGATTGGTTCTAAAATTATGTGGAATAGAAGATTTGGGTTTGTGAAGAGAACCTGGTAGCCATAAGCATCCCCAAAGGCCAGACTGATCTGGTCATACGTGTACTTGGGTGAAGAGCAGCTTGTGGTTATAATCACCGTGTAAGAACAGGCACCCAGATTCTACAAGTCAAAAAGAAAAGCTAAAGTGATATAAATGCTTTTCACTTAAAAGGGCATCTCTCATCACTCTCACACACAAACATATTGCATAAATTTGTACATCAAGAACTCTCTCTCTCTCTCTCTCTGTTTCTTTAAATATAGAAGGTATACAAGAATAGAGGAAATTATCCTACCTGGGTAGTGTTGACTTTAATGGATGACAGAGGTTGGGGCCATGAAACAATGGAACTTGCACTTGAGGAGGTGAAGATGACGGCGAGGAGGAGAAGAAAATACACCACTCGGACCATTTTCCACAAAACCACTCCTCTTTGACGAATTGCAGAAAAAATAGATATAAAGGCCGAAGAGTCTTGTATATTTTGTCGCCAATGGTGGTGGGACACTGCTACTATTATGAACTCTTTTGTATTCTCTATCTAGAACAAAGTACCAGTTGATTCGAGGGCCGGCTGGTTGGAAGGTTGGATGAGCATAAATTTGTGTGTTCCATTAATCGGCTCTGACTCAATTTAACCCACTCAATTAGACATGGGTTTCTGTTCAAAATTAAAAAAAAAAAAATAATATATATAGAAATGGATTATTATTTAACCCATTCTCTGTTTAGAAACATATAAACATGTTGATTTTACCGATAGTATGATGTTATTGACATATAATTGAAAATATATTAGATTATGAGTGACTTTTGATATTAAATGTTTTTTTTTAATATCAGTCCACCGATTATAATGTATTATATTTTCAAATAATGCTAGTGTTATGGATAAATTTATGCAATATGTTCCACATAGATGTAACTATAATATATACATGTTTTTTTTATAATGTATTAGATGTTCTTCAATGATGTCATCAATGACATAGGCTTAGATAGTGACTTCGATTTAGGGGGTCTGTTCCATTGATACTGAGGTTCTGGAGTTCAAATTTCAAACCATTTTTCTCCCATGGGAGAGATGAGGTATTGATTGGCGTTTCAGTTACGGAACCCACCCAAAATCAGAGAAAATTCAAATACCACAAAATTTTATCATGCTGGTACTAAATGGTATTTGAATCCTTTCTCTTGTTTTTTTTGATAAATAAAAAAAAAGTGGAGGGAATGAAGAGTGCTCAACAACCCCTTTGATAGCTCTCATTAGTGACATCATAAGACTTATAATCGCGTCTGGAACACTGCTTGGGACCAGATTTAATTGGACTAGTATAACAGCCAACCAACAAACCCTAATGGAGACTCCAAGACTCGAACTCTCAATCTTAAGGTAAAGAGTAAGTCTGGTACCCCTACTAGACCACCCTACTTGATGGTCCTTCTCTTATCTTTTTAAGTAATACTATTAATATATAATTTATTGACCTAATTTACTATAAATATTAGATTGATCGTGAGTCATATCAAACATTGAAAATTGATGTTAATCTAACGGCGATAATAAAATTATAGTAATTTTTAGTTATGGACTGAGAGAGGTCGAGGTGGTCCATAATAAAGGGATGGCTATTTGCTTAATGGGTAAGAAACCCAAAGTATGTGCTTTAGAGAAGGAGAATGACCAACAAGAAAAGGAAAAATTGAAGAGAAAAATCTAGGGAAGACTTCTCAGTTCTCAATCACAGCAAAATTTCAACCACAGGGAAAAAGAAAATTAAAGAAGACAATGGCATCAAGTGGCTGCATTGAAATGGATTTGGATCTATTCTATTATATATTCTTTAAATTTTTTTAATGATAAATCTTCGGTCACTTGTAATGAGTTTCATTTGAATTTATGATAACAATACAACAAAAACTTAAAATGTAACTTGATCAATCACTCTTATTGATTTCATTGTGAATCCCAAAATTGATTAAAATCCACTACTTATTCAATGATTATGATTAATTAAATCTACATTTTATTTCGTAGACTTCACCACAATGAGCTTGTTTATGATAAAAACAGTAATTAGATTAATAGTTCAGTGACCAAAACAAACTGACATAGTGCATACAATACCAAATACACCACAATCCCAAAAGCATATGGCATCAATGGTATCCTAGTCCCTCATCTTCATAGTATAGGGATTCGACTCTAACTGATGTAGTGTTAAGTGACCACAACAAACTGACA
>CAUOFW020003170.1:257580-315817 GCA_963454935.2 Ilex paraguariensis | reverse complement strand
GTAGAAAGTAACAGGAGTCGAATTATTTCCATAGACCTCCACAGATTCTGGTTTCCAACCGTCATTGCCAATCCTGTAGAGATACAAATAACATATCTGGGATGTACACGGTCCGGATACCAGAAACGTGTCTATTGAACACTGGTCAAATGTTCCTGGAAACGGATCTTCTAGCATCGGTACAAAAACCTACAAATAATCATTCAAACAATGTTACTGTAAAACGAATTTATCAATACAAATTTTTCAAAATCAAGTCTCTTACATGGGGTTCTCTTAAAATTGTGGAAGTATACCAATCAACAAATGTTATTTTGTATAGAAATTTATGTACTGAATTTTCAGTTTGGATAGTAGACTAAGTAGAACTTCAGGAATTGTAAAGGGAACCAACCAAAGGTAACAAAGGGAAACTAAAGTAAACGGTGTATCCAATGCACGAGATTCCCGTCATTATAAGATCTTGGGAAGGGAGTTAAATGTCCGCAATCTTATCTCTATTTGTAAACAGAGAGGTTAATTCCAAAACTTGAACCCGTGATTTTCGCGTCACAATGAAACAACCTTATCGTTGCGTCAAAGTCTGGCCTCAAAGGGAAGGGAAACTAAAGTGCTGGGTGACAATTAACAACAATGGTTAACATAAGACAAAAACTCAAGGAGGGCACGGGGTACATGGAATTCTTTGTAGAAAGCACACTGGAACTATGCTGATAGAGGCCTCAGGTCAAATGGCAAGCTCCTCCCACTTGGTTACATAAGCATGGGCTGTCCAACATGCCTTCAAAGTAGCAAGACAAGAGGCTACCAACCATATTGCTGATTCTGATTTGAACGGTCCTCATACATTTTCTAAGTAAGGAACAAAGTTGCTTTAAGCTCCCTTCAATACACCTAGGTAAGGGCCCAGGTGGGCCGAGCCAAACGGAGGCCCAAGGAAAAATTCTTGGATGAGGTCTCATTAATTATAATTATTTTAAAATAAATAACATTTTTATTTTTATTAAAATATTGATGTTTATTTAAAAATAAATTTTTTGTTTGTTATTTCAGATGCCAACTTACTATTTAATTTATGTAGTCAAATTCTTTAGTATATCATTTAGATTAATAAAATTCAATGAAGGACTAATAATCAACAGAATACTAAAAGAGTATATTTGAAGTTCAATATTAAACACTCTATTAATGTTTATGTTGTCGTGACAACAAAAATAAGTCATTAAAAAATTCAATTTAAATTTAAATAAACGGATCCCAATAATGAAGATTGTACCATTAATACTATTATGATTAATATAATAAACCTCATATTAGTATAAAACTCGTAAAATTAAAATTTGTCTATAAAAAATTTCAACAATACTAAGTTGACCAAAATTTTTTGACAATTTTTTTATCTCTAGTGATCTGGCACATTTTTTACCATTAAATAAGCATGTTTCATTAATATTTAATAATAAAAATTGTGTCACGCCACTTAAAAAATAAAAAATCTGGTAACGAACTTAGTAAGTATAACAATACGAAAAAAAAATTAGGGCCCGCAAAAACAATAAATTGATTTGATTGAACATTAATCAAAAAAAAAATTTTTGGATCTTGAAAATATATTTAGACTTAATTAAATTTAAATTTAAAATTTTTAAAAATAATTTAAGGTTAGGTAAAGCTAAATTTTAAAAAAAAATATATATATTTGAGGCCCAAAAACAAGAAGAAGCTCTGGGGGACGGCTTCGATTGCCTGGGGGTAGGCCCTGGTAAAGGGTTGTTAAACAACCCGCTGTGGCGGCTTGCTTTACTCTTCAATTTAGAGCCACCAAGAGATTAGGCAGCCAAGCTGGCTGCTCATAACTGGATTGCTATTTGGACCATGAATATACGAATTCCCGTCCCCTCTTAGGGTTTGAAACTCGTTGTTCACTCCCTCTAATAGTACATGACCAAAAAGAAAAACATAGGAGTTTCCTACAAACAATAGTAGTCTCGTTTTGTTCCAAACACAACACAACAAATCAGAAATATCAAACTGTTTACTACAATATACCATTCATGCTGAGAAAATATTTGTTAAGAATGTCTATTTATGATTTTTTTTTTTTTTTCCATCGTGGGTTGGTTCTAAAATTATGTGGGGAGAAAAAAAAAGATTTGAGTTTGTGAAGAGAACCTGGTTGCCATCACCATCGCCAAAGGAGAGACTGATATGGTCAGTCGTGCGCTTGGGTGAAGAGCAGCTTGTGGTTACGTTCACCGTGTAAGAACAGCTCTCATTCTACAAGTCAAAAAGAAAAGTGTAAATGCTTTTACTTTCACTTAAGATGGTATCTCTCATCATTCACACACAAAAACATTTTGCATAAATTTGTACATCATAAACTCTCTCTCTCTCTCTCTCTCTCTCTCTCTCTCTCTTTATCCTTAACAAAACCACGCAACTCTAAATATAGAAGTTATACAAGAATAGAGGAAAGTATCCTACCTTGGTAGGGTTGAGTAAGAGGTTGAAGGATGGGAGAGGTTGGGGCCGTGAAACAATGGAACTTGCCTGTGAGGAGGTGAAGATGAAGGCGAGGAGGAGAAGAAAATACACTACTCGGACCATTTCCACAAAACTACTCCTCTTTGCAGAAATGAATATGAAGGCCGAAGAGTCTTTATTATATACATTTTTTGTAGCCAAGAGAAATATACATTTTTGTTGTGGTGCACTGCTACTGTTATGGGAAAGGAAACTACAGAGGACCGGTTGGTTCGACATCGGCAGGTTGACCGGTTGGTAAACATAGAATTGTGTGTTCTAATTCTGACTCAATTTTACCAGTCAACTAGACATGGGTTTCTGTTCAAATGGAAAAAAAAGGGTTCGGGAGAATTACATTTTGATTTTTTAAAGTTTGATACTTAATTATTCAGAATTCTAATATTTAAAATATTACATACAAATCTCTTAAAGTTTGTACGCACGTAATATTTAGACTTCTGTCGTCAATATTTGCTAATATATCAATTAATAAATTATACATAGAGCTTTTAAAATTTGTAAACATATAATACATAGACCGTCTAAATTTAAAATATTATATTTAGACAAAAAAATATTTTAATCAAAGATAAAATATCAAATATTTTAAATTTTATAACCAAAATTCATGTTCTACTATATTATTTATTGAAATAAAATTAAAAATAAAAATATATTTTTCTTAAAAAAATCATAATTTAATATATAATTATACTATTTATTCGAATAAAACTAAAAATCAAATAAAGAATTTAAGTCATTTATAATATAACATGAATTTTATAATCAAATTTCATGTGTTTATTATGTCATTTATTAAAATAAAATAAAAAATTAAAATCTAATTTTTCTTAAAAAATTATAATTAATATACAATTATATTATTTATTAAAATAAAACTAAAACATAAAATAAGGGGTTAAACTATAACATACACAATGTATTCTAATTTTAATTGAGATAATTTAGTAGTTTAATTTGGTTGTTTAAATGACCAAATAAATTTCAATAGATTGTACAATTGTATACTAATTATGATTTTTTTAAAGAAAAAATTATATTTTTATTTTTGATTTTATTTCAATTAATGTCATAATAGAAAATAAATTTTGGTTGTAAAATTTAAATATTTGATAAACCTTTGATTAAAGTATTTTTGGTCTAAATATAACATTTTAAACTTATGTAGTCTAAGCATTACACATTTACAAATTTCAAGGGGTTTGAGTCTAATTTACTAACAGACATTGACTACAAAAGTTTAAATGTTATGTGTGTATAAATTTTAAGAGGTTTGTGTGTAATATTTTAAATATTAGGGGATCTAAGTGATTAAGTGACAAACTTCATGAGACTTACGTGTAATTCTCTCAAAAGGTTATTATCTAACTTATTCCATAATATTTGTGAGCTATCCCACATCGGATAGTTTTGGGTGTGAGTGTTAATTTAAATATTCCACTTGCCACTTCCTTTTTTTAAGAGATTGTATTAAGTGTGTGTTCAAAAAGATTGAAAAAGCCCTTTGGGGCATCAAACAGGGCGTTCGATGTTGGGCTAGAATCCCACTCTTTAAGCCGTTTGGGCTTTGCAGTTATGATAATCATACCCGGGGTGTTGGGGGACTGGGCTATCCCACATCAGATAGCTTTGAGTGTGTGTGTGTTAATTTAAATATTCCACTTGCCACTTCCTCTTTTAAGAGGTTGTGTTAAGTGTGTTAAAAAAAAAAAAGAATGTTGGTGGCTTTTTTTAATTTTATTTTATATGCCAACTATATTAATAGGTCACTACAGTATTTTTTTACTCATGTACCGGAATAATATTGGACTATGTACAAGTCCATCTCCAATACGAGGGGATAAATTTATATATTGTGGGTCTAAGAGATTATGTTTTGTGAGATATTTGAACTTCTAACTTATCTTTTACGATAAATTTATCAGGTGACTGAGTTACGAGATATGTACAAGAATATTGGCAGTTTTATGGATAGAGTAATGTTATTAAAATATAATTTAGAGACATATTAGATTATGGGTAAGTTTAAACATTCAATGTATTTTATTATCAATTCAATAATTATAATATATTTATATCCAAATAATATTAGTGTTAAGGAAAAATCCATATAATTTGTGCATTTTTTCTATTATTATGATCCCAAAATTAGCAGGGTCGCCTCTATCACAAGGTCTACAAAGTCTGGGCTTTAGGCCCCATATTCCAAAAAAGCTTCAAAATTTTTAGGTGTATAGTTAGTCTAAATCAAAATTTTTAAATCCATAAGATTTTAGTCGTTAAAAAAAGCTCCATGAAAATTTAAACTAAATAAAAAACAAATTTGAATAGTTTGGGCTCATGAACCCAACCATAATATTAAAAATATACTAAAATAAATATTTTAGAAAAAAAAAAGAAAAGAAAAAACTAAGGGTTAAAAAAATAATTTTAACAATCGACCAAAACATGTCATTTATTTGTAATAATTCTCTATCTCTGGTAAACTAAGTCCCTCTGACTGACTTTCTAATAAATACAAACAAATTATCATCTTCTTTTTTGTGTTACAATTTTTTTTTATTTCTATTACAAAAAATAAATCAAAATATATTTTTATTAAACTATAAAAAAAATAAAATCAATAGATTATCATTGTTTAAAATTAAAATTGATAAAATCTTTCCTAAGACTGATTATCACAACAAAGATTATATTACTTTTAATCTTAAAAAATAATTTTTAAATAAAAGACTATTAATATTAAAAATAAAAAATCTCATTTATTTTAAGCTTCAAATAGTCTTACGCCGCCTCAGAAAACCGGTACAGTAGGAACTCAGTCTAGGGTATACTCAACCTAATTTAATTGACTATTGTCNAAATTAATTGGGTAAGTTATACCTGGATCCTCTCAAGTTTGTCACTTAATCATTTGAATCCCCTCACATTTAGAATATTATTATTTCTACGCCTTCTGATGTTTGTGCATGTATAACAAATAATTCATTGTTGTTAATATTTATTAATATAACTGTTAAAAAATATCATTTTATCTTAATAAAAAATTATAATTTTTGTATTACCATTTATTTTGTGGACCTGTTATACTCTAAAGTTCAAAATTAAGCTTACCATTTGAATATCTAATATAATATAAGTATTTATATAATGTTCCAATATAATGTAAATATTTATATAATGTTCGTTATATCCAATGTAATGTATCAGTTGAATAAAATTATTTGGAAATCCAATTGAGAGAATATTTTTAGTCATATTTAGATTCTCAGGAGATGCAACTATAATATTTCAAATACGAGGGACTTAAGTGATCAAGTGACAAATATGAATGGATCTAGGTATAATTTATCCATTTAATTTTAGACGACAAACTGACGGGTGTTAATTTCATGTGTGCATTAATGCATATTTATATTTTTGAGGGTATAAATTAAAAATTTTGATCTTTAAAAATGTAAATTAAGATTTAAATGATATTTTAAAATACAATTTACGATAAATCCTAAAAAAAAAAATACAATTGGGTTGTTAGAAACATATAAGAGTGTTGGCGGCTTTTATGGATTCAGTAATAGTATTGACTATTGTATTGAATTAAATCACTTATTAATTTTTTTTATTTCATATCACTTATTTTCTTTTAAGGTGTTTGTTGGCTTTTTCGATACGAAATTTTAAAGCCGATGTCAGATAGCTTTAAATACTGCCTAGTACAATGTGTCAATTTCATCTTTCAATGTCAGCTTTAAAAACGTGGCTCCAATTTCATCGTTCAATCCAATGTGTCAATTTCATCGTTCAATCCAATTTCATCGTTCAATCCAATGTGTCAATTTCATCGTTCAATCCAATGTGAGCTTTTAAAACTTGGCTCCAATCTTATTTCACTTCTATAGCATATCCTTATCTCCGCTACGTCCCCAAGGGATAACCCAGTATATTCACTGTACACCAAGAAAATTAGGTGCCAACCGGTCAAAAACATCCAGATGCTTGTGTACACTTGTATAATTACAGTGGTAAAGCTTTCTTTTCTTTTTTTTTTTTTTGCTTTTGGTGATTTGCAAAAAATCAATCACACGGTACTCAAATTATATCTCAAATGACGATGTGATGTGATAAGGAAAACGTCGTAATTTATTCAACTTTGGAAAGTTGGTGTAGTGTTTTGACAAATAAAAACATTTCTGGCAAAAACTCAACACAATTTCCATACTAAAACTTTAATACCTAATATTTCAAGGTTTTTGAGATTTTTTACATTTGATTTTTGCTAGAAAAAAATACTCTAAATAACTTTATACATATGATTTGGGAATATTTGTTTACACTTGCTCATAAGGACAAAATTTTAGACATAAGCCGTCATAACCTTGGAGCTTAATAAGCTCAGAAGATCTTTATTTGTTTAATAGCCCAAAGAAAGATCCCCCAGTTAGCCCACTTCGAATAGCAAAAAGGGACAAAAGACAAAGTACCAAAAAGGGACAAAAGACAAAGTACCAGACGATCAGCGGTCCAACCCAGGCCTAGTTCAATACTAGTTAAAGAACAACTTGGAAAAGAAAAGTCACATCTTTGCCCTAGAAACATCCTATCATGCCACCTGTCTAAAGGACAAGGAGATCATCTTTGATGCCTATGATAGTTACACCCTCCCGGACACAGAGAGTGGCGATGCGCCTAATGGTCCAGAGATCGTGGGCACAGTAGCGCCGAATAGCAGAGGCTGTTGCAGAACAGTGACAGAAGATCCCACAGAATTAACAAAAATGTTAAAAGAACAACCAGGAACTCTAGGAGGGACGACTCATATAAATAGAACAATGTCATCCTATCAGGAGGATGAATCAATTATCTTCCCCACTGCACTCCCCAGCTTGAGTGTCATAGCAAGTAAAGCACAAATCCTTTTAAAGGCCTAGCGCCAATAATCTCACTGTATTCTACAGTGAACGTAGCCTTAGTACTTCGGCTAAGGCAAACCACTCACGTTCTCTGTATTCTGTTACTCATAAATTAACCTCTCANTCTAGGTATAATTTATCCATTTAATTTTAGATGACAAACTGACGGGTGTTAATTTCATGTGTGCATTAATGCATATTTATATTTTTGAGGGTATAAATTAAAAATTTTGATCTTTAAAAATGTAAATTAAGATTTAAATGATATTTTAAAATACAATTTACGATAAATCCTAAAAAAAAAAATACAATTGGGTTGTTAGAAACATATAAGAGTGTTGGCGGCTTTTATGGATTCAGTAATAGTATTGACTATTGTATTGAATTAAATCACTTATTAATTTTTTTTATTTCATATCACTTATTTTCTTTTAAGGTGTTTGTTGGCTTTTTCGATACGAAATTTTAAAGCCAATGTCAGATAGCTTTAAATACTGCCTAGTACAATGTGTCAATTTCATCTTTCAATGTCAGCTTTAAAAACGTGGCTCCAATTTCATCGTTCAATCCAATGTGTCAATTTCATCGTTCAATCCAATGTGAGCTTTTAAAACTTGGCTCCAATCTTATTTCACTTCTATAGCATATCCTTATCTCCTCTACGTCCCCAAGGGATAACCCAGTATATTCACTGTACACCAAGAAAATTAGGTGCCAACCGGTCAAAAACATCCAGATGCTTGTGCACACTTGTATAATTACAGTGGTAAAGCTTTCTTTTCTTTTTTTTTTTTTTGCTTTTGGTGATTTGCAAAAAATCAATCACACGGTACTCAAATTATATCTCAAATGACGATGTGATGTGATAAGGAAAACGTCGTAATTTATTCAACTTTGGAAAGTTGGTGTAGTGTTTTGACAAATAAAAACATTTCTGGCAAAAACTCAACACAATTTCCATACTAAAACTTTAATACCTAATATTTCAAGGTTTTTGAGATTTTTTACATTTGATTTTTGCTAGAAAAAAATACTCTAAATAACTTTATACATATGATTTGGGAATATTTGTTTACACTTGCTCATAAGGACAAAATTTTAGACATAAGCCGCCATAACCTTGGAGCTTAATAAGCTCAAAAGATCTTTATTTGTTTAATAGCCCAAAGAAAGATCCTCCAGTTAGCCCACTTCGAAAAGCCAAAAGGGACAAAAGACAAAGTACCAGACGATCAGCGGTCCAACCCAGGCCTAGTTCAATACTAGTTAAAGAACAACTTGGAAAAGAAAAGTCACATCTTTGCCCTAGAAGCATCCTATCATGCCACATGTCTAAAGGACAAGGAGATCATCTTTGATGCCTATGATAGTTACACCCTCCCGGACACAGAGAGTGGCGATGCGCCTAATGGTCCAGAGATCGTGGGCACAGTAGCGCCGAATAGCAGAGGCTGTTGCAGAACAGTGACAGAAGATCCCACAGAATTAACAAAAATGTTAAAAGAACAACCAGGAACTCTAGGAGGGACGACTCATATAAATAGAACAATGTCATCCTATCAGGAGGATGAATCAATTATCTTCCCCACTGCACTCCCCAGCTTGAGTGTCATAGCAAGTAAAGCACAAATCCTTTTAAAGGCCTAGCGCCAATAATCTCACTGTATTCTACAGTGAACGTAGCCTTAGTACTTCGGCTAAGGCAAACCACTCACGTTCTCTGTATTCTGTTACTCATAAATTAACCTCTCACTCAATCACACTCACAAAACTCACCAGCATTTCATTGGCTGGGCTTGGGCCGTTGTTTTCGAGCACCATCAGTTGGCGCTGTCTGTGGGAATGGTTTTCATCGTTTTCCTTTTGAGTTTTTATTCATTTGATAGTTTCAACTTGGAATATGAGTAAAACTCACGCCAACCCCCAAGTTCACCAAAGCTTACCGGAGAACTTCCCGGCTCCTGAAGTGGACGTCGAGAATCACTTCCTCACGGTGAACCTTCCCCCACTCAACGAACTAGAAGCCTACCAACGCACCACGAGGCAGCTGGAAAAGCAGAACCAAGAGCTGATGGCTTGGATACAAGCACACTAGCTCCCTCAATTCCTACCAGCACGTTAGGAGCCTCTCTCGCCCCTAGGGGAGCACGATGCTCTGCCTCACGGAGTCATAGAACTCCATGAGCACAGGTATTTTAGAAAAAATAACCAGAGGAGACACCCTGAAGAAGATGACCAAGATGAGGCCTACAGTTGAGCCAGGGCCACCTATCGGGAAGACAGAACCCACCCCTTATTGGATGCCATGGACCACTTATTGAAGCAAAAACTTCGCGAGCTCCAGCAAGAGGTGGGCAACATGAAATAAGTGGTTAAGAGGAAGACCCCTGACACCATGGACACCTTCGTCCAACAAATTGAGTTGTCATTCACTCCCGAGGTCCTTCACTTTCCTCTCCCCCAGAAATTCTGCATGCCATCAATAAAGGTGTTCGACGGGACCAGAGATCCAGTTGACCATTTAAACTCCTATAAGAACTAAATGGAGCTTTAGGGTTATCCAGACCCAATACGTTGCTGGGCTTTCGCCATCACTCTCAAGGAGTCGGCAAGAGCTTGGTTCAATAGGATACAACTTGCATCAATCTCTTCATTCCGGAAGCTATCCATACAATTCGCATTGCATTTTTTTTGGAGCAAGGACGTACAGGAAGCCGTCCTACCATCTTCTGAGTGTCAAACAGGGACCCAATGAGTCCCTCCGAAGCTATGTACAACGCTTCAACCAGGAGTGCTTGGAGGTGGAGAATGTGGATGACAAGTTCGCACTAACCACTTTCATGTCTAGACTCGAGATACAGTCCAAAGACCTCATTTTCTCAATAACGAAAAATCCTCAAGCTACCATGACTGAGGTACTGGCTAAAGCCAAAAAATATNAGTTCGCACTAACCACTTTCATGTCTAGACTCGAGATACAGTCCAAAGACCTCATTTGCTCAATAACGAAAAATCCTCAAGCTACCATCTCTGAGGTACTGGCTAAAGCCAAAAAATATATTAATGGAGAAGAAGCCTTTTGTCTGAAAAAAGGCTCAACATCGATGGAAGGAGACAAGAAAAAGAGGGACCGTAGTCCTAGGAAGGAGAGAAAACGCGAGCAATCCCCGAGAAGGGACTGCTCCCTGGGAAGAAGAAGAGGAAGAGAGTCCTCTCCTAAGGAGAGGCAACGTCTGAGACCGCCTGGGGCCCCCTCTACAAGAGCTACAACCCCGATTTGCCCCGGTGCAGCTTCTGCCTCTGGTCACTTCCATCGCTCAAGTCCTCCACAAGATCCAAAATGAGAGATTCATCTAGTGGCCACCTCAGATGAAGTTTGATCCCAAGAAGAGAGACACCTTCAAATACTGTGAATACCACAAGGACACAAGGCATGAAACAAACGATTGTATTTAGTTTAAAAAGGAGATAGAGTACCTAATCCAGAGGGGACACTTGTGCCACTACGTGGCATGTGAGGGACGAGCTTAGGGCAACCAAAGGCGGGAAGCCCCTGCACTTCCTTAGCAGCACCAACAAGCTCTTGGAGAAATTCGGGTCATATCTAGAGGTTTCGCTGGAGGGGGTGAGTCCAGTTCAGCGCAGAAGGCATACGCTAGGAAAATCAAGTCGAAAGATTTCCTCGAAGTCCAAGCCATTCGTAAGGCACCCCGTTGGGAGATGGAGATCACCTTTTTCGATGCGTGACCTCGAAGGATGCCAACACGTGCATGACGACCCCTTGGTTATAAAAACGATCATCGCAAACAAAACTGTGCATTGGGTGCTCGTCGACAACAGGAGCTCAACAGACATCATCTTCTTATCAACCTTTGAGAAGCTTGACATAGAGAGATCTAGACTCAAACCCATAAAAAACTACCTCATCGGCTTCTTGGGTGAAAGATTCTTGCCGGTCGACTTTATTTAGCTTGTCCTCACCATAGGAGACCAACCTTTTCAGGTTACAACCACCGTTCATTTCCCAGTGGTGTATGCCCCCTCTGCGTATAACGTCCTATTGGGAAGACTATCTCTCAATTCCATCAAGATGACACCCTCCACATATCATTTGGTGATGAAGTTCTCCACTGAAAATGGGGTCGACACGGTCAGCGGAGACCAACGCCTCTCCAGAGAATGTTATGTGGCGTCAATGAGGCAGAAGGAGGTAGAGTCAGTTTAGTTAGAAAACTTAGACACGAGGGACGAGCTGGAGACTAGACCTAGTCCCATAGAGCAGCTAGAGCCCATACAGATAGACGAGGACCTACAACACGTGGTCTTTGTCGGCTCCATGCTTCTCCTACTTATTAAGGAAATACTCATCTCGTTCCTGAAGGAGAACACAAACGTTTTCGCCTGTAAACAAGAGGATATGGAAGGAATAGATCCCGCAGTAATTGTACACAGGCTTAGCGTTGATCTGAACTGCAAGCCAATACGAAAAAGAGGAGGAGTTTCACGCCAGATAGACAAAAAGCCATTAATGAGGAGGTGACAAAACTATTATGAGCCAAAGCTGTCAGGGAGGTAGATTGTCCAACCTGGCTAGCTAATGTCGTGCTAGTAAAAAAAATAAATGACAAATGATGACTTTGCATAAACTTCACAAATTTGAACCGAGTATGCCTCAAGGACAGTTTCTTATTACCCCAAATCGACCTGATAGTCGACGCTACAGCTGACCATGAGCTCCTCAACTTCATGGATGCTTTTTCAGGGTATAACCAGATTAGAATGAACTCGAGCGACCAAGAAAAAACTTCGTTCATAACTGAACAAGGGATCTTCTACTATCAAGTTATGCTTTTCAGACTGAAGAATGCTAGGGTTATCTATCAAAGATTGGTCAACAGGATGTTCCATGAAAATATCGGCTCGACCATGGAAGTGTATATAGGCGATATGCTGGTGAAGTCACTAAAATTTGAGTCCCATATTCAACACCTCGGGGAGGCGTTTGGAATTATGCGATAGTACAGAATGAAATTGAACCCAACCAAATGTGCCTTTGAAATTTTGGTAGGAAAATTCTTGGGGTTTATAGTCAACAGTAGAGGCATTAAGGCGAACCTGGAGAAGGTGAAGGCCGCTCTCGAAATGAAAGCCCCCACTAGCGCTCTCGAAATATAACGCCTAACTAGGAGAATAGTGGCACTCAACCGATTTGTATTGCGCTCTAGCGATAAGTGCCAGCCTTTCGATAGGACGAAAAGTGTGAAGAAGCATTCTAAGCCTTCAAGGTTTATTTGGCTTCTACGTTGGTGTTAACGAGTTCTCGGGAAGAGAGGTCCTAACTCTTTACTTGGCCGTATTAGACTTCTTGGTCAATGCGGCCTTAATAAAAGACAAGGATCGAGTCCAACAACCAGTTTACTTCCGTAGTAAAGCCCTCTGAGGAGCCGAAAAAAGATACTCGAAGATGGAGAAACTAGTGCTAGCCCTCTTAATAACAGCTCGGAGACTAAGACCGTACTTTTAGGCCCATACCATCATTGAGGTTCCAACGGACCAACCAATGAGGCAGGTCCTGTACAAACCAGAAGCCTTTGGAAGGCTGGTGAAATGGGCGATGAAGCTTAGCGAATTCGACATTAAATTCAAACCCAGGACCGCGATCAAGGGACAAGTCCTAGCGGATTTTTTTGCCGAGTTCACCTCCCCACCTAAAAGAAATGAGGAGAGTCAAGACTGGGTCCCCGACCTTTTGACCTAGAAATTGTACGTAGATGGAGCATCAAACGCATAGGGAAGTGGGGTTGGCCTTGTCCTAACTTCACCAGAGGGGTATTACCTGGAATATGCTTTGAGATTTGACTTTCAAGCATCCAACAATGAAGCCGAGTACGAAGTCCTCNGAAATTGTACGTAGATGGAGCATCAAACGCATAGGGAAGTGGGGTTGGCCTTGTCCTGACTTCACCAGAGGGGTATTACCTGGAATATGCTTTGAGATTTGACTTTCAAGCATCCAACAATGAAGTCGAGTACGAAGTCCTTNCTATCAACATCAGGAACACTCAACTGAATAACTGGAACTTGAAGGCTTTGTACATTCGAAGGAATTTGAGAAATCGAAGAAGTTCGATCTCTCGAAGAATTTTGAATATTCGAAGGAATTTGAAGATTTAATAACGTTTGGGGATTCAAAATGAGAGTATGAGGCATAGATTTGATTCTATCATCACCAGAAAGATTAACAGAAACATTTAAGTCCATTGCAGAAGACTTCGACAGATTCAAAATATTTTTAGAACTTGGAATGTTCTTGAACAGAGAAGCAAAATTTTTGGTTATGAAGCAAAATTTCTGTGGGATTTGTTTATGAATTTGATCAGAATTCATGTTTAATCTTCAAGAATCAATAAAAGATGCAAAGAATCAGTAGCAAATCAAAGAAAAACGCAGGAAATCGAAGACCTTTTTAGCAAGTTTTCTAAAGAAAACTCATACCTTCTCTCTCTATTGATTCAAACATAATACGAGGGACTCTCAATGTTGAGCATGTGTGCAAAATATTTGTTATTTTGGTTCAATGAAAAAAACTCAAACTTTGACAAAACTAAAAATAAATTATTGTTTGATTTGTGTGTCAAAATGTTGATGTTAAAGGAACATTATGGTCATGCTTTGGGAGGAATCATTTGTCAACTTTGTAAGTTGAATAGTCGATAGATAGTATCATGTTTGATCATAAATTTCTTGACTTGGTCATGTTTATAAGTAGTTGTTTAAGTAGGACTGTGATGTGATGGTTAGTCTAGAGTGTAGGATATGATTCTAGAATCTATAAATTGTTTACCAAGGTTAAACACTTTTTTGGGTCTTATTTTAGAGGAAGCTCTGTTATTTTATTTTATTTTTTTGAAAATTAGTAGATCCAAATTGATTTTAAAAGTAGTTTATAAAATGAAATAAAAATACGTTGCAATTAAAAATATTTATGTTACACGACCGGTGCTTGATGCACAGTGCCTTCTTCATGTACAAGTTATTAATAGTATATATATAATGTATTTTCTTTGAAAGAAAAAATGTGCATCAAGATAAGGACTATCATGGCTTCCGGAGCAACTCTTCAAGGTGAAATTATTCGTATTATTCTGTCTCTTTTTATCATCATTTCTTCAATACAAATGACTTCATGCTTGATTTTGATGGGCTGCTGGTCGAAACATCAAAACTAGAGAAATTTTGTAGCATCAAAACCACCATACACTGCCTTACGTTTTTTTTTTTGGTTCGGCTGTACCATGCCTTAAGTTTATATGAGATGAATCAATCGAATTCGAAAAACATAGGAAAAAACAAAGCCTACATGCTAGTATGAATTTTTTTTTTTGGGTGGGGGGGTTCATTTGTCTGCTTGGTGACCCATTGTAGTTAGGGGACTTACATCTTTGTTTGTTTGTGTTGAGGATATGAAAGATGAGCTTAATAGCTATGTAGTAATTCTAAGCCTCAAGTGTCTGACCTCAAGTTCCTAGCAAGACATAAGTTTGAAAAAAGAAAGTAGAAGTCAGGAAGTTGAATTTAGGTTTTTTTTTTTTTTTTTTTTTGGTTTTAAAGTTTTTCTTTTCGTTGGACGCAGTTTTCTTTCGGTATGTATAAGAACATCCGTCTCTTCTCCCCAACCTCCCACCCCACAACAAAAAAAAAAAAAAAAAAAAAAAAAAATATATGCACTGGATCAGATAGAGAGAAGAAATGAAATCATTGCTTTATTCTTTTTGCAGACAGCCAGTTTTAACAATGGAATTACATGATATGGGGCAGTAATCTCACTCTCCAGTGGTTGAAAAGGAAGTAGTTAAGGCAATATACCCTCCTACTGTTGAATCGATGCGCTAATCACTACACCAAAACCAGCTAGTTGTGAGTAAGGCACAACATTTATCTTTTCAACCATACACAGCAGTGCATACGAGTCAGGCAGGTTAAGCCCTCCCCGGGAGTCTTAGGAATACTTGCTGCACCTCTTCCAAGACCAACAATCCCCACCCCAAACCCAAAGCAACTATCCTGGGACTCGAACTTGTGACCTTGTTCTGATACCGATTGTTGGACCGAGGCACTAACCCCTACGCGAAAATTAACTGGTTGTAAGTAAGGTGCAACATCTATTTTGTCAACCATACACAGCAGCACACAACGGTCAAGCTGGTTAAGCCCTCCTCTGAGTCTTAGGAAAGACTTGTTGCACCTCTAACCAGGTCAACACCAACCACTCCATGACTAAGAATCACGTTGACAAAATCAACTTAAAAACAGACTTAAAAACATGGCTTGTTCAACTCTATTTCTATCAGAATATGCAAAGTGAGGAACAAAAGTCAAGACAGTAAAAGATAGCTTTCTTTACTCCGTTTGCTTTGTTCTTCTCCATGGTTTCCACTGTTAGAAAATATTCTCAAAATGCATTGTTTTGCAATGGGGAAGCTTGGTTGCATGGCAAACCAAGGGATTGTGGAGGGAACATAACAGCTCTTCAGTTACCCATCTCACAATTAAATTAACAGACTATACTTAAACTTTGATGCATTGCTTTAAGCCATAAATGATCAATTCCACTGAGTTTCGGTCAGTGGTTTCCACTTAGGACTCGCGTCAACATTTTCAATTTCACTCAAATCATGGTTTTGGCTCTGATTTTTTTTTTTTTTTTTGCTTTTTCTTCACGTTGTATGCTTTGTTTTATGTCTGGTTGGATAAAAAAGCTTATTCTTTGATATTTGGAATAGCCTTTAATATTTGGTTCTTCTTACCTTGGAGATTTTTTTATTTGTGATGAAGATACCCATCGAGTGTTCCAGCGCTTTTGAATTTTGAAATGTAAATTTCACAATGTCATTAGTGCTCCCACATTTGGTATTAGTTATTGCTTGTGTCTGAAGGTACAGAGTAATAAAAAATAATAAATAATAAACATATTTGTATTTATATTTAAAATTAAATCACAAATATAAATGAGAGATAAATGAATTTAAGCGTCGGTTGTAGTGGAGGTGAGAAGTGGTGGGCGACAGTGATAGTGATAGTGGTAGGAGACGGTAATGGTTGAGGTGAGTGACAATAACCGTGGTAGTGGTGGTGGCGATGGTGGTGGTGGCAGTGGTGGCGACGACAACGACGACAATGGTAATGGTGGCAGTGGTGGCGGCGGCGTCGACGACAATGGTGGTGGTGATAGAGGTAATGATGGAACAATTTAAAATACTATTTTTTTTTAAATATTTATGAGAAATAATTTTTAAAAATATTTTTAAAAAGTTACTTTAAACACACCCTTAAGGGAATATTTTTTCTATTAAATTTAGAATGTTAATATTAGGCGTTAGATTAATTTTAAAGTAATCTCAACTGCGAATAACAAAAATTATTTTGTTTATCTTGAGATTTAAATTGTAAGTTACTTTATTCAAATTGATGAATTTTCTTTCTTTATAGTTCCTTCCATCTTAAAATTGACAATATAATAACAAAAATCATATTTTTGCAGATTATCGACGGAGAATGGATGGTCCATTGGGATTTATTTTTTTTTTAGGGAGAGGATTTTTTTTGTTCAATCATGTATTGATACTTTCGATAAGAATATTTTAAATTTTTTGTAGTTATGAAAACCTCGACTTTCATGTACTTGTAAGAATTTTTTAATTTTATGAATACTAAAATATTTTTATTTTATCTAATCACTAGAAATATTACTGTAAATAAAATTTATTTATTTTTAAGAAAAAAGAGTATTTACTTTGGCAAAATGCGGAGGACAAATAGTCATTTTTGTGTTTGCAGAAAGTATATGCTTCAACCAAAATGCCAAAAGCAAAAAAAGACTATTTGCATCGGCAAAATACTGTAGCAAAAAAAGATTATTTGCTTCAGCATTTTGCCGATGCAAATAACTTTTTGCTGTGGTCCCAAGACTTTTTTGCTTTGGCTCCTAGTAATGATAGGACACTTTTTGTCTTCCTTAGGTCCAGGACACGAAACGATCCCTAGAGAAGGTCAAAATAGACCTTGCCCTACGACTCTAAAATACAGTATAATTAATGAACCAATGCCATAAATTGTTTCAGTGATTATTAAAGAACGATAGGATGATGGATCAGAAAGAGGAGAACCCTCAATTTTTGACAGTCTAGATGTAGAACAAGGTGTAGGACAGGGTTTGCAAGAAGCCATGTTGGCATTATGCAGAAGATCAGTAAGGTAAGGGCCCAAGTCCTTCATGTCAAAGGGGTAATATAGGAGGAATTGTTACAAGTGATGATTATATCATCAACATAAAATAGAAGATACGTGAGTGAAGAACCAGATTTTCGAACAAACAAAGAAGGACCTGCAGAAGATTGAAGGAAATCACAGGAGAGAATATGAGTAGTAACGCTCCCAAACCAAGCTCTAGAAGCTTGTTTAAGGCCATAGATTGATTTGTTTAATTTACAAACATGGTGGGGAAAGGCTGGATCATGAAAATCAGGAGGTTGGGTCATATATACCTCTTCTTTAAGAATGCCACCAAGGAAAGCATTCTTCCCATCAAGCTGTCTCAATGGCCAATGAGATTGAACAGCTAAGGAGATATTGGTCATGTTTGGTTTATGATCCGGAAACAGTTTTTTATTCTCCAAATTTCAAAAACACCAAAAATTTGTTTGTTTTACATTTTTGTTCTCTAAATTTTGGAAAAAAAAATAAGATTTGAGTCAAAGAAACAGAAAACAAATACAACTTATTTTCAGAGTTTTCTTTGAAAATTAATAATTTTGAATCTTCAGATATGGGTATACATATATATATATATATATTATATATATGTGTGTGTGTGTGTGTTCTAAAGTTTAGTTTATTGAATTTTTTTTTTTAAGAAATTGTCAATATAAATATAACTTTTTTATATTTTTTTATTAATGTTTGAATTATTATTCAAATATATATATAGGCTGTCTAAACAAGTTTTACTATTTTCTGTATTGTAAAATTGTTTTTGAAATCATCTAACCAAATAAATTTTTTATTTCAAAAAATATCAAAACCAATTTCTTAAAACTCTTCTCAAAAACTGTTTTTGAATATTATTTTTTAAAAGGCAAATCAAACAAACCAATTGGTTTTGACAGTACGATGTTTAACTACTGGACCGAATGTCTCATCAAAATCAAGTCCAGCCTCTTGATGAAAACCCAGGCAACCAGCCTTCTCTTGTGTCTAGAGATACTGCCATCTGGATTGTGTTTCAGCTCGTATACCCGCTTACAGCCTATCACATTTTTGGTGAGGGGTGGAGGAACTAAAGTCCAGGTGTGTTGATTTTGCAAGTTTAGAAATTCATCCTGCATTGCAGAACACTATTCAGGAGATTTGGAAGCTGCAGTGTAAGAAGTAGGCTCAGGAGAAGTGGGATTGACAGATAGAAAAACTTTAGGTTTGAAAATGCCAAATTTGAACCTGGTTTGCATAGGATTACGATTGACCTGGTTGGAAGGGGAAGAACTGAACTGATCAGTTGGTAGCTGCTGAGGGGAAGATGATATAGTGTCTGATTGACTGGATGTATGTAAAGAAGAAGAATTGATATCTAATGGGGAAGAGAGTACAGTATTAAAAGAATTGGACTAGGCAGGATGAGGATTGAAGAAAGGTGAAAGAGATGAACTAAGAAGTGGTGAAGGAGAAGAAAATGATGGTAATGAACCAAGGGTAGGTGCTGAACCAAGAATAGAACCAGGGTAACTTGACTTGGACAAAGATGCAAAGGGGAACAAGGTTTCATCAAAAATCACGTCTTGAAATACGAAACTTGTCTGAGGCAGGATCAAAGCAATTATAGCCTTTATAATCCTTGGCATATCCAAGAAAGACACACTGAACTGTCTTTGGCTGCAATTTGTTGTCATTGAGATGTTAAGAAGAGGGTAACAAGCACACCCAAAAACCTTTAAGTCTGAGTAATCTAGACGAGTATTAAAAAATAGTCAGTAACGAGATTGAGATGAAGTGGTGGCACTTGGTAGTCTGTTGACGAGGAACACTGATGTAGCAAAAACATGATACCAGAACTTCGTGGGCGGAGAAGCCCTAGTCATCATGGTCAGTGCTGTTTCAACTATATGGCGATGCTTCCTTTCTGCTATGCCATTCTGTTGGGGAGTGTATGGGCAGGACTTTAAATGATAAATTCCAGAGAGAACAAAGAACAGACTGAGACAAATTGAAAGGTAGCCTAGACATTTTTCCATACAAGCAGCATTTACAAATACAAGGACTACTGTTGTGTGAAGAAGGAAGACAAGAGCCAGAGACTATATGTTGAATTTGATGGATGTCCCAATCATTCATGCCATGTTTGCTGAGAGATTTTGTTTTCCAGATTAGTCACCATGGATGAAGATTGCAATGGTCTGCTGGGATATAAACCACTCTCAGTCTTGCCTTGGTAAAGAAGCTGACCCGAAGACTTGTCCATAATTTGGAAATGAAAGGCATCAAAAATAAATCTACAATGGCTGTCAAGGCAAAACTGATTAAATGACAGGAGATTAGAAGAAAGAGAAGGGGCATGAAGAACATTACTTAATGAAAAAGAGTGATTTTGTATGAGCAATGGGTAGTGCCTGACCATTCCCAATAGCAACAGATTCAGTGCCAGTATAAGCATCAGCAAGTGTAAGATTTGCAAGATCTGGTGTTAAACGTGAGCTTGCTCCAGAATCAGTGAGCCAAACATCTGTGTTAGGACATGAAGAAGAAACCTCTGTATTGAAGGATGTAGCTATTGCAGCCAATTGAGATGGGGGATTGCAACCTTGATATGAATGATTCATTCTGTGCTAGCGTCAAGGGCTGAATGACCCATTTTGTTGCATATCTAGTATGCTACTCTTCCCTGGCCATACGAATTTGCTTGATTAGTGGCTCTGTTGAAACCAGAAGGAGGAAAATTACCTGAGAAAGAATTTGAGGAATGAAGATTGGAGTTCAAATTAGGATTTGAGGAATTGTTATTGTTTCCTCTTCCATAGTTGTTCCGTCCTCCTCGATTGTTATTTCTTCCTCTTCCTATGTTTTGAGAATAGTTGCCTCTTCCTCTACTTGAATTATATCCTTGCACTTGATTGAAAAATCGGGATTGATATGATCCCATTGCTAGAGTTAGTGACTGATCTTGATTTGGTTTTGCTGCAGAATCAATGGTAGATTCTTCAGTTTGAAGTAACATGTGTAGATCTTCGAGTGAAAGTAGTTGAGATATTGTACGAATTGATATGCGGAATGCATTGTACTCAGAGGCTAATCCATTCAGTGTGTAGATTAGAATGTCTTCATCGTCAACAAATGTTGAAGCAGCAGACAACTTATCCCTGATCTCCTTGATCTTCTGAATACAGGAATCGACTGTCTGTACCTCTAGTAATAGTCTGCAATTTTGCTTTGAGTTGAAGAATGTAGGCTTGAGATAATGAAGAGAATCTCCTTTCTAGAGCTCGCCAAACTTCTCTTGCTGTAGTAAATCCAACTACATAAGAAAGTGTAGTAGAAGACAAAGTTGCATTGATTAATGTAACTAGGGGTTGATCATGCACTGTCCATGACTGGAAATCTGGATTAATCGTGGTTGTAATCTGTCCAGATTCATCATGTAAGAACTCTTCTGGACAGGGATTTGATCCATTGACAAATCCTAAGAGTGAATGAGCTGAGTATTACTGATACATCTGCTGAAGTCTGAGCATTTGAACTAAGTCTGTCAACACAACACACCCGCCAAATATTTCACCGCTAAACCCCAAATTACCACTAACCCACCACAAAATTTGAACAACATAAAATTCGCCTCACCCAAACTCCGTTTTCTCTCGGTACTACCCTTAACCCCATTAGGGCATGAAATAGGCGGAACATTAGGGCAATATTTTGGGGATACTTTTGGTATGGAAAGAAGATCAAAGAGATTGCCTCACAGCGTGAATTGGAGCGTGAGAGAACACCTTCTGTGTGGCACGTGGGAGAGACAGAGGGGCAGAGTTGGGGCCAGCGTGAGAGAGATACATGACCTTTGCATGGAAAATAGAGTTGTTATCACACTACTTGTGGACAGATTAGAGACAGGAATTTGGATAGACATGGGTTCCAAGGAAATTTCACGTAACTACATTTTCAACCGCACAGCCATAAGCCATTTCATTTTCATGCCACCACATTGGACCCAAGGATCCAAATTTTAGACACTTCTTGTAGAATCGGCCCTATACAGTTCCCCTTGCTATGCTAATGTTTTTGCGACATTATCAGACTCAGATACGCTGCATGATTCACAAATTTGATTGACTAAATAATAGGCTGGTTCTTTGGAATGTGATTTCAATTTCTTTCTTCTCATAATTTATATGTTTTTTCCCTCATATTTGCGACAAATAGATTCAAATCAAAAGTAAGTGTTCATCCATCCAAATATTCCAAAGTAAATTCGAATCCAAAAATCAAGCATATTTTTCCAAGAAACTTGTAATGACCCTGCTGCTTCACAATGCCAAGTGAAAATGTGTAACAAGTGTGAGTTTCAAAAATTTTATTTGTATAGTAGCGCAATTTAAACTATACTACAGCTCTAAATCAATACTAGATAATATAAGAAGAAGTGAATCCACAAAGTTACATAACATTTCAATGTTGGGGACATCAATACAAATGACTACTTCGAAGCAATAGAAAGATAATTTAGAGAGCTCACCAAAGGTGGCTCAGGAGGGTAGAAAGACACTTGTACGAGGTAAAAGGGAACAATCGGTTTTGCGAACCACCATCTTTTCCCGTAAAGGGGCACCTCCACTGCTCCTCACATTGGTCAGTAATGAACCACACGGATATGGACACAAGTATCGTATTTGATATGATATGGACACAAAAATACAACAAAATTTCAAAATATAGAACATAAGTACAACGAAGATACGACTAATTAAAAATAATAATATATATTTTTATAAATATAACAACAAAATTAATAAAAACTAATATGACCTACCAAACATTGATTTTTTTAATTATAATTGAAATAGATCAAATATTCAAATTGTTGATGTTTATCGATGAAAGAGGAAAAATATATTGATTAAGTGTAAACCAGATCTGTATTACAAACGAATTTACACAAGGGCAACATAGCAATATAAATGACTAATCTACCCCTAATGCTAGCCAACTGCATAGTAGAAGGAAGATATGGGAGAGAGATCGTGCCCACTTGAAGATGATGATGCACAAAGTGATAATCAATCTCTATATGTTTAGTGCGCTCATGAAACACTGAGTTGTGAGCAATGTGGATAGCACTAGAGTTATCACAATACATAGGAGTACAAGTAGTCAAGAAAATGCCAAGATTAGCTAGCAACCAACGTAACCAAACTATCTCTACTGTGGTAGATGCCATAGCACGACACTCAGCTTCTGCAGAAGAGTGAGCTATAATAATTTGTTTCTTTCTTTCTAGGAAATAAGAGAATCATCAAGAAAGAGACAAAAATCAGTGGTGAATTTGTGATCCATAGAGTTACCACCCTAGTCCGCATCAGAGTAAGTACGGAGCTCCAGAGATGAAGAAGAAGAAAATAATAAACTCTGATACAACGTTCCCCGTAGATATCGAAGAATCCGAAGAACAACAAACCAGTGAAGTGTGGTAGGAGCAGCAACAAACTGACTAACCACATGAACCACATAAGTAATATCTAGACGAGTAATAGTAAGATACACCAAACTCCCAACAATAGTACGATATAAAGTAGGATCAGTCAGAAGAGAACCATCAGAGGAAATATAATGAACATTAAGTTCTAAGGGTGTATCAACAGTTCGAGTATCCGATAAGCCAGCTCGCTGAATAACATCTGAGGTATATATTGACTAAGAAAGAAGATAACCCTTAGGAGAGGAAGCAACCTCAATCTCTAAGAAATATCGAAGTGGACCCAAATCATTCATCTCAAAATAATCCTATAACTGAGTTTTCAATAACTGAACTCCAGCATTGTCATCACCTGTAATAATCATGTCATCCACATAAAACAATAGAAGTATAAAACCAGAAGAAGTCAATCGAAGGAAGAGAGTAGAATCATGATCACTAGCACAAAAGCTAAGTCACAGATGACTGAAGAAAATTTTACAAATCATGTCCTCGGGGTCTATTTAAGACCATATAAAGCCTTGTGAAATTTGCGCACATGACTAGGACTACAAGGTAACCCAAGAGGAGAAGTCATATAGACCTCTTCAAAATCACCATGAAGAAAAATATTTTTCACATCCATCTGGGATATGCTTCACTGACAAACAGCTACCACAACAATTACTGTGCAAATCGTGGTTATCTTAACCACTGGAGCAATGGTCTCATCATAATCAAGCCTATACTCTTGAGCAAAACCCTTAGCCACTAATCTAGCCTTGTACCTTTCCACATAACCATCAAATTGAGTTTTGATTTTATAAACCCACCTATAACCAATGGGGCATTTACTGAGAGGTAAAGGCACCAACTTCCAAGCTCGAGTCTTATGTAGCACAGAAAGCTCCTCATCCATAGCTTGTTGCCAAAGAGGATCAAGTATAGCCTCCTTATAGGAGGTTGGTTCAGATAGAGAATGTATAGAAGTCAAGAAAGACAAAAAGCAGATGAATAGCAAGAGTTGAAACAACCAAACCTGTTAGGACACTTCCGAGTGTGTTGAGGGTAATGTGGAGTGTGATCCACGATGTCAAAAATTCATTGGGAGTCAAGAGGTACAGATGGAGGCACAACATCTATGAAGGAGATAGTGGGAGGTCTGCGAACACAAGTATGCACAATCGGGGGACGGGTAACAAACAACTCAGGTAAAGAGGAAGAAGAAGGGGAGGGAAGATTAGCCACAGTCATATCACCAACATAAGAATCGGGAGAAACATTAGAGGGAAAAGAATCAAGATATATAAGATCAGATTTATGTAGAAATGAAGAACTAGATGGAATAGAGAAAAAATGAATATGCTCTATAAAAACAACATGGCGAGAGACATAGAATTTTTGTGTACTAGGATCATACCATCGAAATTTCTTTTGTCCTTCACTGTAGCCAAGAAAAACACATAAGGCTGAACGAGTCGAGAATTTGGTACGATGAACACTAGGTAGCAGAACAAAACATGTACATCCAAACACACAGAAGGCGAAATAGTCAGGTGTCTTACCACATAGTTTTTCAAATGGTGAGACACCAGAATTAAAGATTGTAGGAATGCAATTAATTAGATGAACTGTTGTAAGAACTGCTTCTCCCAAAAAAGAGCTAGGGACACTGGATGACTACAACAGTGAACGAGCTGTCTTAATAATGTGATGATGTTTCCGTTCTGTCACTCTATTCTGAGCAGGTGTGTCAATACAAGAAGACTGAAAAATAGTGCCATCAGATTTCAACAAATCACGAAAAAGCACTAAAAGAATATTCTCCGCTTTAATCACAACGAAAATATTTGATGATAGAAGAATATTGAGTACGCACCATAGCACGAAAGATAGAGAAAATAGAAAAGAACTCAGACCTATGTGTCATTAGATACACCCAACAATATCTGGTATGATCATCAATAAAAGAAATATAATATCTAGACCCCCTTTTAGTAGCAATAGGAGTTGGTCCCCAAATATCAGAGTGTACAAGATCAAAAGGTGCAAAGGAACGAGAATTACTTTTATTAAAAGGTAATGCAGTAAATTTAGCCAACTTGTAGCCACTACAATCTGAAATATTATGACACTCTAAACTACCCAAACTACCAGTAAAAACTAAAAATTTTAAATGAGAATGAGAAATATGACCTAAACGAAAATGCCATAAATAAAAATTAGATGATTTTGGACTCAATTGAAAAGAGTATAAATCAACAGTAGATGCAACAACTTCAGGGACATGAAGTTCGTCCAATACATATAACCCTCCATTTCTATGACCTATCCCAATCAGCTTTTTTGATCATGGATCCTGCACAACACAACCAGTAGAAAAAAAATGAACTAAGAATCCCGAATCAAACAACTGACTAACATATATTAAATTTAAAATAAGTTGAGGAATATAGTAGATATCAAGAAGTGTAAGCTGAGAAGACACGATAGTCCTAACACCAGCCAAAGACATTTGGGTGCCATTGGCTGCAAGAACAGATATAGAGGGAGGGGAAACAATAGAAACAAATAAGAAAAAGTTACTAGTCATATGATGGGTGGCTCCTAAGTCAAAGACCCAGGCAGTTCAAGAGATACCTGAAGGTCCTGTCGTAAATGAACCTACGGAAGAAGAAACTGATAGGGCACCTGGTTGATGAAGGAAAAAAAGCTTTTGCAATTGATCAATTATCATAGTCATGCTGGAAATTGATGGGAGTGTCTCATCCACTGGTGAAGCAGCTGCAACTGTATGACGATCTTTGGGTCTAAATGGCTGATGTAAGGCCCATTTGGCATCTTGTTCACTAATTTAGGACATTGAGTCTTCCAATGATCCTTTTAACGACAAAAACTACACTTATCTGAAGCAGCTCGACCTTGATATTTAGTTTATGAATGAGGAGTCTCTCTGGGTGGTATAGCCAGTACAGTTTGATTGGGCAATGAAAGAAGGCCCTTTCCAGAAGGAGTCTTAAGACGGACTTCTTCAGCCGGAAGCTCATTCACTACTGCATCAACTGTGAAAAGTGGGAGACGATGGAGAATAGCACCACGAAGGCCCTCAAAGTTATCTCTAAGGGCCATCAAAAACTGTACCAACCGCTACTCCTCCCTAAAAGTACGATATACTATATGAGTACTCAATTCAACTAACTCAGTAAGTGCTAACTGATTCCAAAATCCAGTTATAACTGAGTAGAACTCCTATATGGTCTTATCACCCTGATGTGCAACTTGAATTTCATGCTCAAGCTGTTATCTCTTTGCAAAATTAAACTGAACAAACAATGTAACTAAATAATTCTAAATCTGTTTGGCTGTGTTAAACTTAGCCAAATGCATACCAGTGGTTTGATCGACTGAGTTGTTAATCCAAGTGATAATTTTAGCATTGTTGACTTTCTAGGTATTCTTTAATTCAANAGTACTCAATTCAGCTGGCTCAGCAAGTGCTAACTGATCCCAAAATCTAGTTATAACCCAGTAGAACTCTTGTATGGTCTTATCACTCTGACGTGCAACTCGAATTTCATGCTCAAGCTGATATATCTTTACAAAATTAAACTGAACAAACAATGTAGCTAAATAATCTCAAATCTGTTTGGCTGTGTTAAACTTAGCCAAATACACACAAATGGTTTGATCAACTGAGTTGTTAATCCAAGTGATAATTTTAGCATTGTTGACTTCCAAGGTATTCTTTAATTCACCATATTTCTCTGCCTTTGAATCTGTTGGAGCTTACAAAGCACCACTAACATAATTCCACATCTCTTTCCCCAACAGAAAATTCTTCATAACATAAGATTGATATACATAATTTTCACCATTTAATCTGACACTAATAGCTTGCAGAGAATTAGAATGTCCACTTGCCATAATGCTAACAAGAGGTCTCAACAAAATAATACCTAAAATAAAGCAGAAAATAACAATAAATCCAGCAACACCCAATAACAGAGATCAAACAACCCGGCAACACCGAATAACAATCTAACCCAGCAACACCAGTAACTATGCCCAGCAAAGTCACTAGTCACAAAGCCCAACAAACCAAAGTGCAATAATACAAAGCCTAGTAGATAGCAAACAAAATCCACAAAAAACGTCAAGGCCCCGGGAAACAACAACCCACTAGTGGATCAAAAGACCCACTGAATACCAACTCGACAAGAAGAAAAACAGTCCAGTGAGAATTAGGAGGCAGCAGCAGCAAGAAACCAAAATCCAATCACACAAGAAACCAGAAGTCCAACCACAAACCAAAAGCAAGAAACAGAGAGAGGCAATTAGTGCATTTATCAAGCCAAAAACCAAACTAGAAGCAAGAAACAGAGGAGAGGAGTAGTCGGCTTCTGTGAAGACAAGAAACCAGACCAGAAGACTTTACCAGATGAGCTCAAAACAAGAAAGGGAGCACACCATTAAGAAGCCCATGAAGAATTGATTAAGGTGGTTGTATTCACGATTGGATACTGATGACATCATCACCGGCGATGATGACATCAGTGTTGTCGTCGGGGTTCATGGTCGGAGATTGATGCTTCACCAGGTCGTCGGGGTTCACCATGTCTTAGCATCGGTTTCATCTGGTTCTCTTCTTCTAGACTTGAATCAGGGATTATTATTTAAGTTTAGGGATTAATGCTCTGATACCATGTTGATGTTTATCAATGAAAGAGAAAAATATATTGATTAAGTGTAAACCAGATCTATATTACAAACGAATTTATACTAGGGCAACATAGTAATGTAAATGATTAATCTACCCCTAATGCTAATATACTAGATTACTCTAACACAAATAAATGATTGTAAACAACAAAAACAAATAAAGAGTGTAAAGCACCAAAAAATAAAATAAGGCATAATCAGTTTAACAATCGACATAATCTAGCAAAGATCAGCAGCACATTAAAAATTGGCATAATTAGATATACTTTTGAATTTTGATTCGGCAGATTTGGAGATAAATCCAAACCTAAAACTCTAAAATATCTCCAAAATATATAATCCCCCAAAATATCTCCCAAAATTTGAAAACCCTAACCCAATCCAATTATCAAAACAGATAAATCTAAACCTAAATAGCAAAATCATTGCACAAAATTAAGAAAACCCAAAAAAAGAAAAGAAAAAGAAAATGAACATGGTGGATACACAACACAACAAGTAGTAACAGATCTAGAGATCTGAATAGTGGATACACAACAGCAGGTAGCAACAGATCGTAGTTGTAGGTATGGTCTTCTCCCTCTTTCTCCTCCTCTTCTCCTCATTCCCAAAGCAGATCTGGTGGAGAGGTTTGATTGAAACCTTTGGTCTCCTTCTCTCTCCCTCTATCTCTCTCTCTCAATTCTAGACTAGTGGACGGAACTAACAACGATCAAAGCTTAATCAATTTCCCCCTTTTTTTTTCTTTTTCTTTTTCTAGTCCTAAAAACAACGTCGTTTGATTCGTTTCTTTTTTCTTTTTTCATTTCAGCACCTCAATTTTGTAAGATAATAGAAGAAACCCTGTTGTATTCCTTTTGTATCCTCACGTATCTGAACCATATTCGATTGCAAAAAATGTGTATCTCCTGTTCAAGACACTTTTGGAATTATTAGACATGTGTCTGACATTGCCACAACGAACCCTCCCCCCTCGCCAGTATCCGTGCTTCCTACGTAATTAATCAAGCTATGTAGATACAATAGCTTATTTGTACAGCAAATGATGTTAATCGACTATTTCAAGATGCCGAACTACTCGTGAATTGGACTACTCCATAAAGTAGTGAATTGGACTACTCCATAATCAAGCTCTCTCTGTCTCTGTCTCTTTCTCTCTCTCTCTTTCTTTATATATATCTGTGTGCTGGAAATGCATGGAAAAGAGCATCCAAAGAGAATTCATGGAGGTCATCACGACCTTCCAAGAGATAAAGCATACCACACGAGTCTTGGGCTGATTCTCTCCAGCAGATCTTGGACAGTGAGGGTTTCCCCAGTTAGAACTCTGTTGGGGGTTTCAATCTAACAAGTCTCTTGATCAGATCTTTGTCCGAAAACTATCCGTGTTTTCGAGCAAACCTTTCAAAACCAAAAAGGTTACAATATCATAAGCAAGAATTCACATGACAGCATAATGTGAAACAAAAACATGTAAATATTATAGTTTGCCAAGAAGTATGCATAATGTTCTTACTTACATTGTCTTAACTGCTCAGTTTTGTTAAAAAACTAAAGCTAAAGAGTGCCACAAAAGGCAACAGAAATGCTCACTCATTATGGTGAAAGCAAAGCTCTCAACGTATCATATTAGCTTACTTTTAGTTAAATGGCAAGCACACCCCCATTCTACCCTGTTGCACAAGCACATGCAAGTGCCACAAAGTCCCCTTATTGAGATTTGATCACAGGTCCCTCTAATTCATGAATAGGTCCTTCACAACTTCGATTTTGATAGTAAGCTGGCAATCAAATGACATAGTGGCAACATGGTTCAAGATCGCGATATCGGCTACCAACTCGGAGGACACAGATATACATCGGTCAAGGCACGGTATCGGCCGATATGTAAAAATTGCTAGACAGAAAGCCCAAAAAATTCTAAAAAAATCATGAAAAATCTTAAAAAGTATAAACAACAATATTTATGCATCATATGTCCAAAATGCATCACCTATCACATTAAACATAGTGAAAATCAAGTATTAGAGCGTTACCGAAAATACATATCATCATTGGTGTTCTAAACACTTGAGAATCATAAATTATATTGTACCAAGTCTAAAATTTGAAGTTGAAATAGATTATGTAATTTATTAAGAAAATGTATTGGCAATAGATAAATCACTATTTTGACGACTAAATCAAAAAAAACAAGAAAATCATTTACTAATTCTGTTTATTAGTGAAACTATCCATATTCTGATTATTTATCCAAAGGAAAGGACAATCTCATCCAAAATGATAGAAAAGAAGTCATATTATTTACCCAAGACAAATTCGTTCAAAACAAAAGAAAAAGAAAACCTAGTTAGGGTTAACAAAAGATACCCATAGGTACCATACCCACTACGTGTCTACTCTACTCTTCTTACACCGAGAAAGAGAGAGAATGCATATGGCTATCAAATAGAAGCCTCAAGATGTCAGGCAAGGGAGAAGAAGAAGGAAAGGGAACCTGTTTCTCAATGTTCGAGTTTTCTGGTATGGGTTCAATTTCTAGTTCTTGTTCTTTGATTTTTGCCAGTTTCTCAATATGTTGCAGTATTCAATTTGCCTTCTTTGGATTTTTTTTTTTGCTTGGATGCCTTTTTTGGATTACTTCATCTACTGCCTTTTTCTTTGGCATTTTCTTTTTGTGGGATTTGGTGACCGATTATCTGCAACTCAGATCGATTTAGATTCAAATTTTCTGAGTTGAACTGAGTTTGACCTAGTCAGAACCGATTCAAGGGGACTCGTGATATTCTCGTATCATGTATTGTTATCGGATTGGTAGGGGTCGAGTCGGACACGACTCATGACTCAAGGCCGATTCTTTGAATCTTGATGAGTGGCAAAGAGTTGAGTCTATGATGACAATTGTCAACAACATCAATTTTTTAAGAGCATTAAAAGGCTTCCATTGGAAGGTCCCTTATTTTTTCTCAAGTGACCATGTCCCACTCTTGACTGAACCATGCACTTCGTTTAGGGATGGTAGCAAAATACTCATTACTCAGGCTAACACCTACAGATGCACGATGGTATTAGACTGGTGAACTTGAAGTTTAACACAATTCCATGCTCAGATTGAGAAATACAGCCAAAAGAATGCAGCTCCTTTTGATTGAAGAATGTTTCACCCTAAATACACAACAAAAAATAGTCCANGGGTTAAACGACAACTGCTGCTGCATCTACTACTCCTTCCTCGCTAGTGTGGACTCGACAGGTTTGTCTACTCTTTTTCTTCTCTCTTTTTTTCTCTTCTTCTCTATTTCTCCTTTTCTTCTTTTAATTCTTCTTCTTCTTCTTCTAGTTGTTGATCTTCTATTCTGTCTTCTTCTTCGATAGAAAAGAAAAAACCTAATCTGTTGCTCTATCTTCTTCTTCAACAAAAAAAATCACACAGATCTTGTTTTTTCTCTATTTCTCTCCTCCTCCTCTTCTCTTCTACTTTTTTAATTCTTCTTTTTCTGCTTCGACAGAAAATACAATACATGTTGTTTCTCCTGCTTCTATTGCTACTTCTACTTCAACAACAGAGGTACGTTTTCTTCTGTCCTTTCTTCNTGCTTCGACAGAAAATACAATACATGTTGTTTCTCCTGCTTCTATTGCTACTTCTACTTCAACAACAGAGGTACGTTTTCTTCTGTCCTTTCTTCTTCTTCTTCTTCTGATTCTATGTCTTTTCTCTTTCTTCTCCTCTTTTGCTTTTGGTTCTGGTTCTTCTTCTCTGTTTTCTACTTTTGGTTCTGTTTCTCTGTTTTTATTTCTTCTCTTTTTGCTAATGCTATTTCTTCTTTTTTTACTGATTCTGTTTCTTTGTTTCTGTTTCTGTTTCTCCTTCTGTTTCTGTTTTTTTGTTTTTATTTCTTCTCTTTTTGCTGATCTGATTCTCCACTCTTCTCTTTTTGTTAATTCTATTTCTTCTCTTTTTGCTGTTTCTCTATTTCTGGTTCTGGTTATTCTTCTCTTCTCTGTTTCCGTCTCTTCTCTTTTTGCTGATCTGATTCTCCTCTCTTCTCTTTTTGTTAATTCTATTTCTTCTCTTTTTGCTTCTTCTCTTTTTGCTGATTCTGCTTCTTCTCTTTTTGCTAATTCTGCTTCTCTTTTTGCTAATTATGTCCTCTCTCTTTCTTCTTCTCTTTTTGTTAATTCTGCTTTTTGTTTCTCTACTTTTGCTGATTTTCTCTAATGCTTAATACTAATTTTCTGTAATGTTTTTGCTTATTTTTTGTATTGCTTATTTCTGCTGATTATGTACTGCTTATTTCTGTTGATTTGGTATAGCTTATTAAAATTTGAGATATTATTAGTGTTTGTTTGAATTTAAATGTTTGTGGTTTTGCTTGCATTTAAATATTTAGTATTTATAAAATTAGAACTTAGATTTTTAGTATTAATTAAACTAAAATATTTACGTTTTTTTTAACTGTTTGCTTCATTTTAGTAAAGCGTTTCGCTTCGCTTCTCACTTAGGCTTTAGAAGCCTTGGTTGCTTCGATTTGCTTTACGCCTTAAATAACACTGAGCAAGGGTAATGTAGGATTGGAAGACTCTAAAGGAATGTTTTGAAAAGGAAAAATATCTTCATAAAAAATGATGTCGCGAGACACGAAAACAGTATGTAATTCACGATCATAGACCTTGTACCCCTTTTGACCATATGGGTATCCAAGGAAAACACAACGCTTGACTCAGGGGTCAAACTTAGCCCGTTTATGAGCATAACAAATTGGAAAATGGGTCTAGTTTCAGATTTAGGTCTCATAAGATAAACCCAAGTGTTGCGGGCGTAGTCATCAACAATGGTTAAAAAATACCTGGCTCCACTTAGAGAAAGGATCGAATAATCCCCCAAATATCACAATGGATTAGTTCGGATGGTGCAACAGAAGTTATGGAACTTAAAGAAAAAGGTAATCGTGCTTGCTTGGCAAGAGAACAAACTGAACAACGATGTTCATTAGAAATAGATTCCTTAGAAATAGAAACAACGGGACTTGTGTGAGATAAAAATTACAAGCACTTATTTGACAAATGCCCTAAACGCCTGTGCCAAAGATCAAAAGAAGAGATTGAACCAACTGAATTGCAAATTATGGAAGCAAGAACCAACAAGTATTACAGGCCTTCCCGCTCTCCACCTGCTCCAATCCTTATCCTCAAATATTGGTCCTGTAAGACACAAGAATTTGAAGAAAAAGTGATAAAACAATAGGAGACTTGTGCGAGTTTACTGACAGATATAAGATTATAATGGAAGGCAGGCACACACAAAAACATCCTTAAAAACTAATGAATGAGATAAAATGACTGTACCAACATGAGTGACAGGAGCTGGTCGTCCATCAGGTAATTTAACCATAGATGAACCACGAGAAGAAAAAGATGTAAGAAGTGAAATGGAACTGACCTTATGGTCTGTGGCCCCAGTTTCATGATACAAGAACCATGGCTTATATTGGAAGATGAACTAGAAATATTAGCAGAGAAGTTTGTAGTCAGATGATAGCTACTTGCTTGATGTGTCATAGGCTGTTGTTTGTTGAGCAAATCAACTCGCTATTGACACTGTTCTGGAGTGAAAGGAAAAGCAGCAGAGGATGATTCAACACTTGTTTTGGCATTAGTTGAAGCTGCCACTTGATTAGCTGCACTCGGACTATTGGGTTTGTGAAGTCTATGTCCAAGTGGATATCCATTCTTGTAGCACTTCTCCATGGTATGGCCAACCCAGCCACAAAACTCACAAATTAGTCTCTCTTTTGGCATTTCTATTTAGATTCTTCTCATTGCTGCTTTGAGTGTACGGGGAGGCGCTTTGATTATTGGTGGTGTTAGTAACCAGTACAGCAGAATCTGTGACTTGTGGAGTAGGATTGGANCTTTTGGCATTTCTATTTAGATTCTTCTCATTGCTGCTTTGAGTGTACGGGGAGGCGTTTTGATTATTGGTGGTGTTAGTAACCAGTACAGCAGAATCTGTGACTTGTGGAGTACGATTGGGAACCTCCCGTTGTCTCTCCTCTTGTAGTATAAGCAAAAAAGCTCAATTAATCGAGGGAAGTAGATCCAGGAGCAAAATCTGCCCGCAAACACCTGCATAGGACTCATTCAGTCCCATTAAAAACTGCATTGTCCTGTCTTGGAATTGGTACTCAAACAGTGTTTTTGAAGCACCACATGAGTAGGTGGGAATGGGTTGAAGGGCCGACAGTTCATTCCAATAGCTTTTTAATCGTGTAAAATAGGCAGCAATAGACATTTGATCCAAGACAAGGGAATTAATGTCCCTCTGGATTTAAAATAATCTGAGAAAACTGTTCCTTAAGATCTGTCCAAATCTCATAGGACGTCTCAGCATATATAACACTCGCAGCCAAATCCTTCGAAACAGAGTTGAATAGCCAAGAACTTATCATGTTATTACAACAGATCCATTGAGCAAGATCGGGATCATTGAGATCTGATGGCTTAGAGAATGATCCATCAATGAAACAAATCTTATTTTTGGCATTAAGAGCCATGATCATGGCTCTGCTCCATGTGGTATAGTTCTCGCCATTAAGTGGCTGAGAAACAAGGATGGCACCTGGATTATCAGAGTGATGTAAAAATAGATGACCATTGGGATTTTCAGCTTTGCTGTTTCCAGAAGTTGTTTCAGCTTGGCTGTTACCTGAATTTGACATTACTTGGAAATATTGAAGAAAAAAGACTTAAGAATGGAATGATCCTCAAGTTTTAAAAGGAAACAAAATGAATTGGTATAGTGAAATGACCACTGATAGCCGGAGAAGAATCAAAAACTCCCAAGGAGTCTAGGCTCTAATACCATAATAAACTTGATGACAAGTTGTGAATGAATTTTCTGATATATTATTCATTGGAGTAACAGACTGCTTAAATACACAAACACAAAATACAGATAATATCTCACCTTTAGGATTACGCTTGTAGGACTAAGATAAGGGAAACATAACAGCTAATAGATAAGAAGATATGTGCAGATATACAGCTACATGTTTATCTAATTCTATCTCAATAAAAATAAAAAAGAAAACCAATTTAAGGTAAATTTTTATCCCGCCCAACCCATGGAATTGAAGATCTGTAGAAGTAATTTTAGCATTGGAAGATAACTCAAATGTACCGCAAAAACAGCCAACCTAAAGGAAGACGCCGAGAGAACAAAATAAGCAGCACAAGACAAAAAATAATTAAAAAAAATGCTGAAATTGAAAATATAAAGCAAGATAAAAGCGTCACATTGAATTTGGTGGAAGAAAATTCATTCGCTGGCCTCAGATCCCGAGGAGGCGCCATACAAGTACAAACAACCATTCTCTGCCCAGAATTCCACGAATTGAATGTCTTTGCACCAGAAAGACAACATCTGGTGGAACGCAAAGAGCCATTGCAGATATTTAGAGGCAACCACGCAAAACCCACTACAGAAACCATGCTTGTTAACACAATTCCTCTTCTGTGCAATCAAACTTGTNAGACAACATCTGGTGGAACGCAAAGAGCCATTGCAGATATTTAGAGGCAACCACGCAGAACCCACTACAGAAACCATGCTTGTCAACACAATTCCTCTTCTGTGCAATCAAACTTGAAGAATTTGATGGTGACATAGATTGATTTTAGAGTTCAAAATCATTATAATCAACCGAATTGCACCACTGGAAGGAGAAATTAGAGGTGGATTTCATGCGATGTGGTACATATGAATACAATATTCTGGTAGGGCAGAAAAATGATATAAATGAATCGTCATAAAGTGAAGTCTTTTCCTTATAAACTTGTGTTCAATGTGGATTCGAATGTGATGGGACGGTGGGGTTGGAAACTAGGAATGATGGCTTGCAGTGTTGTGGAAGAATATACAAGCCAGTTTTGACCAAAACCAGCCCCCATAAATCTTATTCCCAAATTCAATTAGTTTTAAATCTATTTCTTAAACGCAGTCACCTTTTAGCACATACGTACAGAATATTGATATAATATAATACGGATACGATAACATGATAAAATTTAAAAAAATAAGATACGGTTATAATAAAATATATTTAATATTTTTATTATTTTCAATCAATTTAATATTTATATATTTTGGTAGTTACTTTAATATATAATAAAAAATATCAATAATTCTTTTTAGTTTCAAGAAAATAAATATCGTGTTGTTGTGGTATATTCACAAAGTGAAGAGACTAATTAAAAAAATTAAAACTAATATTTATCTAGTATTTAGAAGTAAATTTTACTCAAAATAATAATGTAATAACTTTATTTTATACTCTTTTGACATGTAATTACAGATAATACTTAAAAAACACTCATGTGTCTTTAAAATAATATAAATTTTTGTTAATATATTGTATGGAATATGAATTCGAAAAGAGATGTTAAAAGTTCAACTAAAAAATTATATATGTTGCTCGACTACAAAAGTATCCGTGAAGTATCATAATATTTAATTATTATCAGATACGTAGAAGGTGTATTCGATACATATCTTCGAGTATCCAATGAGTATCGTATCTGATACGATATCCGATACGGATATGTCAACCTTAATGAAATATCCGTACTTCATAACATCATTTTGAATGACGCATTCATAATCTAAAATGTCACTTAAAATGAGTTTTCAAATTGTGAAATTTTTATTTAAATCGTCATTTCTAATGACGTCTTTAAATTCGTCAGTGATAATGACATTAAAAAAAGTAAATTAAAAACGGACATATTAACGGTCGTTAAAATTCCTATTTGTAAAAGCATGTTTAAACTATTTTTCAAAATTATTTAAACTCTTTTTTTTAATAATGCAACTGTACGAGTTTGTTATTTTGATGATATTAAATTTTTAGTTCAACAATATTTGTCTTAACAAAAAAAATAAATTATTAAAGCATGTTTTGCATAGAAATTTACAAACTATGAAAGTTACTAAAAAATCAAGTTATGAATTAAAAAAATTTAATTCATTGCATTACATTATCAAAAAATGCTTAAAATAGTGTTTGTTTGTACATCAATTTTGTGACTAATTTTGAGAAAGTTGTATATGTTAAAAAATTGTCTATGAGTAATGCTATTGGGACCTAATTCACTATGACCTTAGGATTAATTGTAGGGTCCTTCAAACATTAGAACTTGGTGTTGATCCAATGGTTCTACTGAAGCCACATCATTATGTCAGCAAATTAAGTCATATTTTTAGGTCCAAATATTATTACTCATTGTCTATTACAATTTTATGTTATAAATTCATCGCATAATGAGATTTGACCTACAAAAGTGTACAAAACATGTAAATATGAAAAAAAATACTTATACATTAAATAAAATAACGTTCTTATATGAGACTGTAAGAAATACAATGTGTTAATATTATAGTTGATGTAGAAAACAACAAAGGGTTACTGAGTACACATAAATCGATGAAATAAAAGTGTCAGACGCATCATCACTTAAATCGAAATAATTAAAAAGTTTTGAATCAAAAACAAGTAACGGATCCTCTAAAATTTGAATCTCAGCATAGTCAGGATTGAAATGCTCAATTTTTGCATGTTCGATTGCATGCAAACAATCAAGTCGACATTGCAGCTAATCATTTTTATGTTCAAGTCTTATTGTGATCTCATTATGGTTGTTAGAGTTTTGTAGATCACATATATAACCCGAAATGCAATTATAAACAAATTAAGAAGAATAGTTTATATAGATACGAAATGCAATTATAAACAAATTTGACAAGACACGCATTGTGTACAACTAACATGACTTGACACTGATAAAGTAATGATACGACTTCACAGTGACAAAGTAATGATATAACAATTCAATGATAAATGACTGACATGGTTTAACACTACACTGACTTTTTATCTCACAAATGAACGATAATTACCACTATTCAATATATGACATTGGAAAAAAATAATTGCACACTTAGTACATTTTGTTAAGCTTCATCAGACATATAATTATCTGACAAATATTGTGCATTAGACAATACATTGTTATGCTTAACTGGTGTCAACTCTCGTCTATATGCAGTTTTCACCATATTTTTTGCTTGTTGGAGCATGTAATAGCGACACTTACACACCAACATTTTATTATTCTCCTTTCGAACATGTTTTACTGTTGATTCGTAGTCTTCCCTATTTCGGCATTGCATTGTTAGGAATCTTCTACGAGGCATTGGTAAGCCAAGTTCTCCTAGTTGTGTGAATAGTTCGTCGGATTCTTTAGCACGAAAAAATCACTCTCGTCTTACTCCTGCATAATAATCTTTTGGATTGAAAATCTCTCAATCTTGTAAACATCATTTCGCTCTTGCAACAACCAAATCTGTTCACGTCTGCGATTGTTAAATCTCGTAGAGAAATTTGAAGTAGACATAATTTTGTGTTTGTTATATCAACCACAAATAAGGTGATTAAATAGTAGTGTCCAAACCCTAGTGTGTTAGACAGGTCACATCAGTTAATAGTAAGACAGTATAGTCATGTGAGGTCATTTAGGGTTTAGTCACTTCAGCATATGATCTGTTGAAACTCATTCTGGGTTTAGTCACTTTAGCACATGACACTTTGTAATCACGAGTAGTCACTTTTTATTCTTCAGCCTTATCAATGATCAGTTACTTGTCACTTCAGCACATTATTTTTATTGATATGCTCAGTAGTTGAGAGAGGTGTGTATTCATTACAACACATGGTTGATCAACAATTGCACAATTTTGTCATTTCATCAGGAAATTCATTGATTCAGTGGGTTCTCAATTCATGGATAATAGGAAAACAATCAGTGTATTGTCAAGTCATGACAGTCATTTCTCAGTGAATTGACATGTCCATCAAAACCTTAATCTTTCAGGACTATATATTCATCATGTGTAAGAAACTAATTGAAGAAAACTCATTTTCAACCATGAATTATAGTGTGAAAATGTTGTATGAAAATATAGGTTATCATTCGCCCTTAAAGGATGAATTCTTCTATTCAATGAATCCTTGTTTACATTATTCAAGCAGGGCCATAAGAATCATAAGGGCTAAATTGCAATATCGTTTGACAAAACGAGAAAATCTTAGTGGAGATATATGAACTTGCAATTTGAGAAGGCCTCGACAAATTGCTATCTATATGCTAATTGAGACACCTCAACAACTGGAGCGAGTAATGAAAATTTGTCTAAATCGTTGTTACAATCTCCGTTGCATCGCACGAGAACATGTTGAATAAGGGTTAATGGAAGAAACATATATAAGTTTCCTCTTGAGGGGAGATGTTGGATGTATTTCTGATGTCGAGATGTCTGATGAAGATGTTGATCCATGAAACATATTGTGTGGAGAAATTTTATGTTAGTGTTGTGTGAAGAATTGTTATGTTAGTGTTGTGTGGAGAACTGTTATGTTACTATTGTGTGGAGAACTATTATGTTACTGTTGTGTGGAGAACTGTTATATCAGTATTGTATGGACAAGTGTTAGGTTAGTGTTGTGTGAACAAGTGTCCGGCTAGTGTTGTGGGAACAAATGTTATGTTAGTGTTTGTGTGGAGGAATGTTATGTTAGTTTTGTTGTCTGNGTTAGTGTTGTGTGGAGAACTGTTATGTTACTATTGTGTGGAGAACTATTATGTTACTGTTGTGTGGAGAACTGTTATATCAGTATTGTATGGACAAGTGTTAGGTTAGTGTTGTGTGAACAAGTGTCCGGCTAGTGTTGTGGGAACAAGTGTTATGTTAGTGTTTGTGTGGAGGAATGTTATGTTAGTTTTGTTGTCTGCAGATCCTATTATTGTTATGGCGAGATTTACATGTGAAGTGTTTTGTAAATGTAATATTGAAGTGAGTTAAATGTGTTGTGTATAATTTTGATTGTGTATGTAACAACTTGATTAAAGACTGCAATAAAAAAAACTTTATTGTGTATGTGACAACACATTTACAAAAGAAAAACTTTGTACAGTTCAAAAAAAAATCAACAAATACATCANAAGTGTTTTGTAAATGTAATATTGAAGTGAGTTAAATGTGTTGTGTATAATTTTGATTGTGTATGTAACAACTTGATTAAAGACTGCAATAAAAAAAAATTTATTGTGTATGTGACAACACATTTACAAAAGAAAAACTTTGTACAGTTCAAAAAAAAATCAACAAATACATCAAATCATACCCCACATGGAGGTGGTCACTTATGTTACTTCAGCTATCTCCGAACCTCCTGTTCAACATCCTGTGGTATAGCCTGTGTCACCTGTGACACACCGACGTTATCGTGATGATGTGCACAACCTCACCCTTGAGCCTGTCCCCGACCCTGTTGTCCACCCCGCGGTCCAGCTCGCACATGACCTATACTTACAAGCATAGTTATCAGAACCGGACCGGATCGGTTGAACCATGAACTGGGACCTAAAACGGTTTGGTTCTTTAGTTAGACCACCTAAGGAATCAAACCGCTTGAAAACCGTAAAATCGGGCAATTTGGACAAGAACTGTGAACATGACGAGTTTTGGAAACCAGATGGTTGGGGATCAGATCGACGAGCAGAAGTTTAGGCAACCAGCTCGAAGCTTAGGCGACCTCCACTCAGCAGCTCAAGCCGCTAACAACCTTGACTCTCTCACTCCATCTCTCTGACTCAGGCAACGGACAACCTGGACTCTCAGGTGACGAATAGTATCATGATCTCATATCATCTCTTCTCTCTGTCTATTTCCTTCTCTCTTCGTCTACTAAACACACATAACTCACCATTTAATGAAGACACACACCCACCGTCTGCTGAAGACACACACACACCACACCACCTAATGAACGCACACCGATACCAACTTAAACAAATATAATATTTTTTTTTGTCATTGATTTGAAATTTAAAAAAGTAGTACAACTTTTTTCATCTTCAGAAGACAAAAAGATAGACATGTCTTGTCTTTTCCTTTATTATACATATTATATACAAGAGAAATAATTTCCTAATATCTTCTATTTTTGTTATTCTATTTACTATTTTTCTTTTTTTCTTTTTTTGATAAGATTATGAGTCAATAGTGTTAATTTTATAGTAAATTATATATGTATTATGTATATGTTTCATATTTTTTTTAGTTAATATAATTGTTTTATTTTTTTTATTAGATGATTGGTCCGACTAGTTGACCAAATGGTTGAACCAGTGAATCATTAACTCGGTCCCTTCATCGGTTCAATATCCGGTCCGATTTGATAACATTGCTTACCAGTGTAGCATCTTGTGTCATTCCCCCTCATGTAATAATGGATCCAAAAAAAGAGGCTATACAGAAGGGGTAGGAGGGAATGTGTGTGATGACCCCATGGTAACACCTGCTAACACTACTGGTGGAATGGAAAAGGGAACATCCAAATGTATAGGAGAATGTGTCATTGTAAATGTAGGGGTCCGTATTCTTAAGATGAGTGGTGATGGTGTCGATGCTAGAGTTCGTGTCACTATTGGAGTCGGTGTCGATGTTGATGTGGGTGCTGGTGTCGGTGTGAATGCTGGGGTCGGTGTGGGTGCCGATATCGATTTTGATGCCAGTGTTGGTGCCGATATTGGTGTCAGTACTGGTGTTGATGCTAGTGCCAAGGTCTGTACTGGTGGCGATGGGCGGCGTGGTGATGACAATACAAATGTGGACAACGGTGGTGAAGAAAACGGAGTAGTCCAAACACCAGAAAGCGGTGGCTGTGCAAATGTAGATAGAATATCAGCTGCCAAGACTAAAGCATCAACAAGTCGTTGATGCTCATAGATAGATGTCAAACATGAGGAGCTCAAATCTGTGATACACCCAGGAGTCTCCATGTAAAGTGTCAAATCTAGGCTACCCTCATTTATAGAACATGAAAGGGATGCACTGCCCTAACTAAAAGTGACGGCCAAATCAAAGTCCGCAAACAATGGTAAGAACATAAGCTCAACCCTACTCGTTGACTTATCTTCGAACAAAAACCTCTTAATCAACAATAACATGTATGATCAGGCGTAACATCTACAAACTACTCAGTCACATCAGTTGGAATCGCGTGGCCCAAATGCTTGAAAAGTGCACTAAGTCGCAATTTGGACTTATTTGTCGCTCCATTTGCTAGTGTAAACCCAAGCAACTCAGTGCACATGAGCGTCCACTAATGTACATCACGCACGGTGTCCACACTACATACAGGAATCCCACAAACTGGCAGGCTGAGTAATATAGTTGTATCCTGAAATGTGATGATAACTGCACCAACTGGCAGATGAAATGTGTTTGTCTCAATGCGTCAACGCTCAACAAGTGCGGTAATAAGATGTCAGTCTAGTTGAATGTACCTAAGGATATATGCCCTATAAAATCCAGTTACGCGTAAATGCTAAATAACCCGCTCATCATTGATGGTAACTCGACAAAGTGGAGTCTCGGATCGTTTATAATGTAATGGTGGTAGCTCAATGCCCTCCCAAATAGCAGTCATGCGATGCTCACNACTTCCACACCTTTAGGTCTATATTTTTAATTTCTTTTATTATCAAATTAAACTTGCGAATCTGATGTGCTACCCCAACCTTCCATACTTGATCTTTTAAATACGTGTTCTTAAAAGTTGTGTGGAAATTATTTTGTACATGCCTAAGACCGAAACGGTGATAGGCGTATAACTCATTCCACCTAAAATCAGCTTGCTTAACTGCTGAGATTATACATTTATGTCGATATGATATTAAACATATACCAACTCTATTTGGCACAACAGAGTGACATAGATAATATAGGAACCAACCCCAACTTTCACAAGTCTTCTCATGAACAAATGCAAATTTTAGAGGAAAAATCTGCTTCTGAGTGTCAATCCCATTAGCAATCAGAAGCTTATGCTTATACTTGTCATTTACAAATATGTCATCAATGTTAATTACAGGTCGAAATGAACAAATCCATCAATAGAAGCTTTGAAAGGCCATAAAACCTTGCTAAATATGTCGAAGGTGGGAGCACGAACTTTGTATTGCCACCTTACAATTGTCTCGGGGTTTTATTTCACAAGAGCACCCATGATCTTGGGCAAGATGTTATAAGAACCATACCAGTCACCGAAAACCTTTGCTATAGTCTTATTCTTCACATTCCATGCCTTCTAGTACGTTATCAAATATTGATACTCTTTTTTCACCATTTCTATGATGACAGGAGTTGTTATATCTGGTACAACTCGAACCAAACTCTCAATCCATTGAGAAATAAATCCTTCATCAATCTAACAGTGGTCCTGGTTCAATCTTAGGTAGAAACAAGTGTGAGGACTCTCATATTTTGTGATCTCAAATATTTCATGCTTCGCCTTCAAAACTATCTGTAGCCTCCATTTATATCCACGTTTTACATGCATCTTACACCTCAAAATCCAGCGCATTTTGTTTTTATCAACAACAACATATTGTTGGTACATCTTCAATGAATACAATTTCACTGCCACCTCCAACTCTTGTTTATTCCTCAACACCATACCCTTTCATAATTTAGGTCTTGATGGGTCCCATATTTTAAATTCATGTAAATTGCAAAATCTGTCAACTTCATTCTGGGTGCTCGATTCAATGTTTGTGAAGAATGTTGACTCGAGCTCGTGCATAGGAACCTCACCATCATCCTCGACAAAATTGTCTACGCCATCATCAACAGACTCATTAGTTAATAATTCTTCTGGCAATTCTTCTTGTTCGTAGTACTCATTCTGGTTGTTAGAACACATTTCTTCATATGTATTATTAGCAATCTGATGCATTACAAGTTCTTGAACGGAGTCCAATGCCGCTAACTGCAATCATATCCATCTGCTCGTTACTTATAGTACCAATGTAGAGTTGCTGATATGAGCATTTGGGAAAAGAACTGGACCTTATTTCTGATTGTGCATGTGTATATCGATTGTATTCTTTCATACACTGCATTGTTACAGGGGTGTAATAAGCATCCACAATTGCTGAAGGGTCAACCATTGGGATATACAGTTGTTGGCTAAGCAAGGAAGAGTATGGACTATCATCAAACCAACCTTCCTAACTACAACCAATGTCATCAGACCTATCTTCTTCACTTACATACAAATCCACTATGTTGACACCTTGATTGTCAAATACAACATCCAACATTGCCTACACATCATCATTGTTAACAACTTCCAATTCCATATATGAAAAGATGTAGTTGCCAATGTAGTAGGAAATCTATAGATGAGCTTAAGGTTGTATTTATTCTTATCTATTCCCATTACATCATGCAACCTATCAACCAAAGCCGAGTGACTTGTGTCATGAGCAACCTTTATCACGCACTTATAACTATTATCATACCTTAAACCATCATTGTTCTTAATAATATTATCACCCAAATAAACCATCACAGATGCACGTCTTCCAGCCATTGGTAACAATTCAACAATAAAGACATCAAAAGTAACATTAGATGTTGTTTACAAGGACATTAGGTTCAATTAATTTCATCGTCATAACGTTTGAAATATAATTCTTAGATCTCTATTTACCAGGAAACAGTCTAGGTATTCAATGGATTCCACTAAGTAAAGGAGAATTAAAGTTCAATGTAAATGCAGCAATTGGAAAGAAAAATTCATGCTCAACAACAATTATTAGAAACCACCGAGGCGTAGTGCTGAGAGCAAAGATTCGAATTCAAGACACAAAAGAGCCACTAGAGGCAGAAATCGATAGAGTTGTATACTCAAAACTTGCTTTTTGTGGTGAAATTCATTTTATTAATTAATAGAAATTAGTTATTTCTATTTTATTGAAAATCTATGTGGGTAAAATATATACATTATATTTAATATATGGTATGCATGTGTGTCCTATATTTTACATTGTAGATAATCTGGTGTGTAGAGTTCGGCTTATACACAGAAGACCAGATTATCGAATCCTTGTATAATATGAGTATAAGTTCATAATCCTAGATGAAATTAGACACACCATCAGTATGATTGTAGTGCAATATTCTGGCATAGTTTGTCTTAACTATAAAAGGTTTTTTGAGGTCTCAGATTATTGCACTAGTACACTTTGTGTATTAAACAGACTCATGTTGAGATTATTATCTTTTATTTGATTCAATGTTTGGAGTGATTTTTTGAAAGTGCTTCTAGAACTTATAACTTCTCATAAATATTTTTTTTTAAAAATAGTTTTTGAAACCACCCCACCACCATCACCCCCACAGCCCCACCACCATCTCCACTACCACCGCCGCTGCCACCCCACCACCACAACTACCACGATCACCCCCCACCACCATTTCCACCACACTACCGCCGTCATTACCCCACCACCATCGTCGCCCCTATTGTCATCTCACTACCACCAACGCACCCATCACCCCAAAACCACCACCCCTATCGCCCCAACACCAACACTATCACAACCACTCCACCACCATCATCGCTACAGCCACCACCACCACCATTACCTCTATTGCTCCACCACAACCACCACTGCAACAACCTTACCACCACCATCATCGTCGCCGCCACCCCACCACTACCATCACCGTCACCATTACCACTGTAACTACCCCACGACCACCATCACCACCACCACGACCACCATCACCACCACTGTCGCTACACTACCACAACCACCACTGTCCCAACATCACCCTTACCATCACCACTACCACCACTGTCACTACTGCCACCCCATCGTTACCACCACCACCACCAACACTACCATCGCCACCTACCACTGATTGTTACAGCTGTCGTCTATCATCACCACCCACTACAATCATTATTTCATTCTTATATTTATTATTACTACAACAATAATCCCACCACCACCCATCATACTGTCGTTCAGAAGCACTTGTTATTGCCCACCATACTATTGTCCAGAAACATTTGTCGTCGCCCACCACCACCATCGTCACCGTTCACCAACACAACCCACTACTGCCACCACCACCATCGTCACCCCCATCATCACCACTGTCAACCACTATCACTGTCGCCCACCACCATTACTACTACCACTCACCCCTACTACAACCGGTGCTTAAATTTTTTTCTATCTCCTTTATGTTTTGTGATTTGATTTTGGGTGTGAATACAAATATGTTTATTATTGACCCATTTTTTATTACTTTATGTCTTTAGACACGAACAATAACTAGTAAATAAATAAAACAACCATACATAGCAATTATAGACATTGTTATAACTAATAGAGCTATATACTAAAAGTTTATTTTTTGTAATGAAACTCAATTTATTATTTAATAAATATTTTTTGTTTTCTATTGCGAATCTATGTGGGTGAAATGTTTGCATTATATTAAATATATGTTATGCATGCATATCTTTTTTTTTATATTACAAATATTCTAGTGTGTAGAGTTTTGCTTATATATAAAAGATTAGATTATCAGAGTCTTGCATGTTATTAGTAAAGGTTCACAAACTTAAATCAAATTTGACACACCATTAATATAATTGAAGTGCAATCTTCTGACAAAATTTGTTTTAACTATAGGAGATAGTCTGATATCTCTAATTATTGTACTAGTATACTTTTGTTTATTGTACTAGTATACTTTTGTTTATTGTACAAGACCGCTATTGTGGTTATTATATTTTTACTGACTAAATAAGAAAACAAAAAATTTATGGTTATTATGATTGCTTAGGCTCTTAATTCTGAGATATTTTAATGGACACGTGTATATAGTGATTGTTATTTTAAGTTATCAAAGAGTGACATTCATTTGAATCAACAAACTCAGTGAATTGAGAGATGACATTATTTATATGATAAAAATTAATTATTAAAGAAAATCACGTTCCAATATTTAAATAGGTTAATGATATTCTCTCGAGGAAGCTCATAAGTTTTGTCCATGTCAAATCTTGTAGGTAGATTTAATTATCTGACATCATAAATAAGTTGAGTGGTAAGATCTCAAGGATAAAAAAAAAGTCAATTGAATTTAATTGTTAATAATTTAATTAATTGACAGACATCTATAATCTTAAATGTGAGGAGATTACTATGTATATAATAACGAGGAACTCCAAATATAATATTTAGATAAGGTCCAAGAGATTAATAATAAATTTTTATTGGACTAACTTATTATTGATGGACTGTAGGATTTTTGTTCTTGGTTGGACATAGGATTTCTAGACCCCTTGGAAGCCTGNCAAATCTTGTAGGTAGATTTAATTATCTGACATCATAAATAAGTTGAGTGGTAAGATCTCAAGGATAAAAAAAAAGTCAATTGAATTTAATTGTTAATAATTTAATTAATTGACAGACATCTATAATCTTAAATGTGAGGAGATTATTATGTATATAATAACGAGGAACTCCAAATATAATATTTAGATAAGGTCCAAGAGATCAATAATAAATTTTTATTGGACTAACTTATTATTGATGGACTATAGGATTTTTGTTCTTGGTTGGACATAGGATTTCTAGACCCCTTGGAAGCCTGACCATTATTTCTGCTTATGGTCTTTACTGTAGCCTATAAATAAATGCACTCCCTAGCTCTCTCTACTATAGACTTTACTTTCACGTTTAGAAGATGACGAAAGAGAGAGTAAGAGAGAAAATTCAGAGGATTGCAGCCAGCATAATATTCGGATTTTGGTGTAGAAGAATATACGGTAGAAGATTGTGAGGTAAAGAATTTTAGAAACATACAAAGTTTTCATAATCTTAATAGAATATGAATAATGAAAAAATAAATTTGGTAAATTTAAGATGATATTNCATTATTTCTGCTTATGGTCTTTACTGTAGCCTATAAATAAATGCACTCCCTAGCTCTCTCTACTATAGACTTTACTTTCACGTTTAGAAGATGACGAAAGAGAGAGTAAGAGAGAAAATTCAGAGGATTGCAGCCAACATAATATTCGGATTTTGGTGTAGAAGAATATACGGTAGAAGATTGTGAGGTAAAGAATTTTAGAAACATACAAATTTTTCATAATCTTAATAGAATATGTATAATAAAAAATTAAATTTGGTAAATTTAATATGATATGTAATTCAAATACACATATACCTAATATGTTTTATTATTTTTTTATGTACACAAATTATTTACGTGTATGTTATGCATTACAAGTTAAGAATAAAATGTATGATAATTTAGAAACAATAATCTCACCTTATCAGCCAACCTCTTCAGGAGANTTTACGTGTATGTTATGCATTACAAGTTAAGAATAAAATGCATGATAATTTAGAAACAATAATCTCACCTTATCCAACCTCTTCAGGAGAAAAATAAAATATATAAGGTAAAATTTTAGTCATACCCCTTCTAGTTTACTATATATTTAAGGACACCCCCTCTATAATTTAAAATATCACTAACACCACTTATAGTTTATATTTAAATATCATTGACACTTCTGTTGTTAAATCACCANAGAAACAATAATCTCACCTTATCCAACCTCTTCAGGAGAAAAATAAAATATATAAGGTAAAATTTTAGTCATACCCCTTCTAGTTTACTATATATTTAAGGACACCCCCTCTATAATTTAAAATATCACTAACACCACTTATAGTTTATATTTAAATATCATTGACACTTCTATTGTTAAATCATCGTTTCTAACAAAAAAATTCATCTAAATATCAAAACATAAATCCCTAATAATCTTTTTACATAAAATTCGATAAAATTCAAGCTGATTTGGGCTCTATTTGAATTGTTAGTGCCAATTAAAATTCATTTTGAGTCGATTAAAAAATTATATTTTTTTATATATCAAAATTTGTGCTAATTAAAATTCAATCCAAGTTGATTAAAATTTATTTTTTATGTATTACAATTTGAGTCAATTATAATTTATATTTTATGTATCAAAAATCGACTCAAATTTTAATAAGTAAAAAAATATAATTTTTAATCGACTCAAATTTTAATGCTTAAAAAATAAAATTTAATTAGCTTGAATTGAAATTTAATTTGCCTGAATTTTAATTTGTAAAAAAATTTAAAAAATTGAGAGAGTCTCCTTGAAGATATACTTATCTAGAGGGGATATGGATTAGATTTTTCCTAAAATATATCATGAAAAATTTAGTAAAATTATATTTTAATTAACACTTTTAATCTGATAGGAAGTATCAGTGAAGATTCAAAAAATACAAAAAGTGTCATTGAAGATATGATAAAAGTGGCTGAAATTTTCCCAAAATATAATGGGAGCTGGAAAACAAACCTGAAAGACTCAAAAACCTCAAACCATGTGGCTTGGAACTTTTGACCAAAACCAGCCTCTCTACAAACTTTATTCCCAGACCCAACTAGTTTTAAACTTATTTCTCAAACCCAGTCTCTTTTTGAAAATGTCATTCCTAATGATGCTTTCATGGTTTAAAACGCCGTTTGAAATGATGTTTTTAACCTTGAGAAAACTGAACCAAGTTTGTAATAATAATGAATAAAAAAGTCATTTAAAGTGACGCCTTTTAAGAAGTCAGTTTTAATGACGTTTTTAATTTAACAGTTTTGGTAATGGTGTTAAACTTAAAAACGTCATTTGAAATGACGACTTTAAAGGTGTCATTCCAAATGACAATTTAGGCGAATAAAATCAATTTCTATTTTCCTAAATCCCAGATTCATCTTTCAAATTTTCAAATCTATACTCAAATCCCTCTCTCCAGTTCTTCAACTACCCATCATCTTCTCCGACGATGAAGACTTCTCCAATAACGAAGACCTCTCCGGCGACGAAGACCTCTCAAATCGTTATCTCCTTTCCTCCAACCAATCACCCACCATCATATCCAACAATGAACACCACTTTGACGACGAAGACCACCATTTGCTCCATGTACTGTCAATGTATTTTCTCCCCCTCTCTATCTATTTCTCTCTCTCTATTTCAGTCTCTCTCTACATCTATATATAAAAAATGATGTAAACAGTTTGATTCAGTACAAACGGTTTGATTCAGAAACCCTAAATTATATTTATAAATTTTAAAAACCCTAAATTGTATCTAGAAACTCTTGAACCTTCCTAGTATTTGAAGGCATTAAGTTCAGAAACTCTAAATTTTAGAAACCCTAAATTTCAGAAAAATCTTGAATCTTTCTAGTATTTGAAGGCATTAAGTTCTGCCTTATAGAATTCTGATGCAATGCAATCTGATCCATTGAGCAAAAATGGAGGTCCTATGACTCAGGCAAGAGCAAAAAGGATGAAGGAAGCATTGAATGGACTGATTCAAGACATATGGGCTAATTGTGCAAGTTCGGGTATGGAGCATGATCCACTTGAGCAACAAAGATCCATCAACATGATTCAAGTTCTAGAATATTCTAGCAAAGGCTAAGCTTAAAATTGGTCTGATTGTAAGACTTTCCTTATCTATTTAGGCGGGTGAGTTATTCTTTTTAGAAAAGAAAGACTTTCCTAGTTTAATTAGGCACGTGATCAGCATATTAAAGGGTTTATTGTGTTTTTTTCTCTTTTAGGAAAGTAAGAGCTATTTTTTTACCAGCAAGTAAGGNTAGGAAAGAAAGACTTTCCTAGTTTAATTAGGCATGTGATCAACATATTAAAGGGTTTATTGTGTTTTTTTTTCTTTTAGGAAAGTAAGAGCTATTTTTTTACCAGCAAGTAAGGATCAAAATTTCGTTTCGAAGTACCATTTTCGGTCAGCCTGAAAATAGAAATGTTTCAGAAACACAATGAAAACGTGAAAAAAAATATAAAAACACGTGAAAACACAAATATAATCTATTTATATGTAAATATAAGCTTAATAATTGATTAATTACGCATGTTTATTGGGTTAATGTCTATTTATATNGCCTGAAAATAGAAATGTTTCAGAAACACAATGAAAACGTGAAAAAAAATATAAAAATACGTGAAAACACAAATATAATCTATTTATATGTAAAGATAAGCTTAATAATTAATTAATTACGCATGTTTATTGGGTTAATGTCTATTTATAAAAGATAACATCAAGTTTGAGGGCAAAAAAAAAAAAGGTTTGACAAGAGATAAAAATTACTTCAATTAGTTTTAAACAATTAATTTTTATAAAACAAACACATTTTTACATGCATATATGACCATTTTAAATTAAATACGACATGTATAACACTTTTAAATTAAAATGAGTAAAAATTTATTATTTGCATGTTATTATAATACTACATTACTAATTTAAATTGTGTCATCAAATTACTAAGTAATTATTTCATTAATATTAAAAATATTACATGAATAATTTTTACAAACATAAATACTTAATTTTAGATATTAAATATACCATAAAATTAATTGCAATTATTTTGATAAGTTAATTAACAATAATAAGTTATTTATTAATTATAAGGGCTATTAACAACTATAAAAGAAAAAATGGGGAGTTGAAATGACATTTATGTTATTGAAACAAAATAAAGAGGGAAAACAGTGAGTCGGTGACCCCTTCATTACAATCGCACAGACCACAGAGAGAAAGAGAAGATCAAGACTCCAATTGACTATGAGAGAGAAAATATCTAAGAGTCCGATTNTCGCACAGACCACAGAGAGAAAGAGAAGATCAAGACTCCAATTGACTATGAGAGAGAGAATATCTAAGAGTCCGATTGATGAAGACTTTGATCGATGAAGACTTTGATCGATGAAGACTCCGATCAATGAAGAGAGAAAAGAAAGATCGATGAAGAGAAAGAAGACAGATCGATGAAGACCCATCACTAGCCATTGGCAGAGAAGAAGAAGAGAAAAGAAGAAAATTGTACCCAGAGGAGATTGAATGTAGACGCAAGGACGACCCCTGGTAAGCCACTAACTCATTTCCTTTTGATTTCTGAGCTTGTCTTTTCTGTCTACCTCTCTCCTCTCTATTTTGTTGGAGAAGCTGTCACAGGGGAAAAAGTTCTCCCCTTTTTGGCTAAAGAAGTCTAGAGTCTGGACACTGTAAGTTGAATCAAGTCCCTATTTTGACCGAAACATTACTATTTTGATCAAAATAGTTCAAAACAGTAACATTTCACTCAAAAAACAGGAATTTTAGTTTTCCACCCTTGTTTTGTGTCGGTGTGTTGAAAATCCGAATCGTTTCGAACATGTTGACACGATATTTCAATCCTTACTAGCAAGTAAGAGATATTTATTTACCCACAAGTAAGAGATATTTATTCACCAGCAAGTAAGAGATATTTCTTAAATAGGATAAGCTAATTTAGAGAGTTTTCTTTGTAATAACCAGCCTATAAATAGGCGTTCAAAGTATTATAAAAGACAGAACATTTTGATGAGTATTGTGAGGTTTCTACCTTATTGTTCTTCCAAGAACAATTTCAAGAACTTATCAAGAATTAATCTTTCTTATGGTGTTTATCGACTTATCGCTCAATCTTGAGTGTGACGTCTTTCTCTATAACTTTTAACCTTGGGTTCTTGTTTCTTGCAAACATTGGGTCTAGGGTTCTTGGTTCATATAATCTTATTTGTAAATTTTCTTTGGAAGTCTTCAACCAGTTTGTCGTGGGTTCTTGAATTCGTTTATGGGTTCGCATCAAATCCTATAGTGCGAAGTACATTACATATGATGATAGTGATAAATGAAATTGCATTAATTTTTCAAAATTGGTGAACACACTTTCTGGGTGTAAGCCACAAAAGTGCATCGTAACTGCTATGCAAAGTTTGAAAAACTCATTTGCGTTCTATGTGGATTGCATTGGTGTGTACTTGATTGCATTAGATGTCTTGAATGTTAGAAAAGTGAATCTAGAACATCACCTTCTATCCTCCATTGTTTGGCTCCTGATTGTAAATGGGGAGGTTAGTCTCTGAGTTCACCCCAATTTTGAGTACTTGGGTCCTTCTACCTACTCGTGAGCTGCTCCATTGGTCTCTCTGTATGTATGAATGATGTTCTAGTCCACTTGCAGCTTGAATACGTGTTGTATGTCTTGGATAATTAGCAAGATGTTCTATTGTGGTTTAGTGTGATTTAACATGGCAGAATGAACTATTGCTTGTGAATTACTCTCTAGGATAACATAATTCCAATTATTCCGATTTACCCATCTTGATGCTTCTCTCATTGCCAATATTTCTGTTGGGACAAAAATCCCAAGAATTATTGATAACGCATGTATATCGAATACTAAAATTTTTTCTTTAAAACCCTACAAGACAGAATTAGAGTTTACCTTTGAGATTGCTCTAGATTGATCTCATCTTGGCACGAATACAGAACCTAACAACGAACGTGGAAGACATCTCGACGAACCTCGCGGCCTTCTATCGTATATCCTCCAATGTCAGAGTCGGGATGCAGTGTGGGCTGCCAGAACCTCCAAACTTCTGCTCTTCTTCTCAGCCTTTTTAAAAAACGTGAGTAAAGAATAGATACTGATTTAGAGAGTTTAAACGTCTATATATAGACTACGATAGAAACCCTAAGGAAAAATAAGGATTAGACTTCTAATGGGCCTAGGATTTCTAAGTTCAACCTAGAACAAACATCCTACAACCCATTAATAATAAGTCAGTTCACTAAAAACTTATTATTGATTTCTTGAGCCTTATCTCAAAATTATATTCAAGCTCCTTATTATTATATGCTTAATAATCTCCCTACATTTAAGATTATAGATGTCCATCAATTAAATAAATTACTGATAATTATATTTAATTGACTTCTTTTATTTATTAAGACTTTATCATTCAACTTATTTGTCATGTCGGATAATTAAATCTACCGGCAAGGTTTGATATGGACAAAACTTATGAGCTTCTTCAAGAGGACATCATCAATATATTTAAATATCAAGACGTGATTTTCTTTAATAATTAATTTTTACTATACAAAAAATATTATCTCCCAATTCACTGAGCTTATTGACTCAATATGAATCTCACTTGTTGATGAATTAAAGTGAATAACATTATATGCACATGAAAATTAAATATTTTGGAATTAAGAGTATAAACAATCATAATAATCATCAGGTATTTATCAAACATACCCTTATGAACCTATTTTTCTTTTTAAATTTAGGGGTGTTAATATTAGTCGTCAGATTAATTTTAAAGTAAAATTAAAGAGATCTCAACCACGAAAAACAAAAATTATTTTGTTTATCTTTTAAGATTTGAATTGTATTGTACTTTATTATATAGATTTGCATTTAGGTCTAAAAAATTGCATGTAGCTTTACACTAGATATGTATTTGATGGATGTAGTTACTGTGTATTTGTATGACTCATTGGACAATGAAATATACATGAGAATCTCCAAATGCTTTAAGTATATAATTCACATCCCCAAAGTTGTATTCCATTAAACTTCAATGATTATTATATAGATTAAAAAAATTAGGGCAGATGTGGTATAATCGTCTTAATAAATATCTCTTAAAAGAGAGATATGTCAATAATTTGATATGTTCATATATTTTTATTAAAAAATCTAATAATGTATTTGCTATTATTGATGTATATGTTGAAGATTTAAATATAGCATATTGTTCTGGGAAGGGGAACCTGATGTAGATCTTCCTTCACGATTATACACAAAGAGCTCAAGACACTATACTTAGAGGAGATGAATAGATTTTTTAATTTAATGCCCAATTAATTACTAGTAAAAACCTAAATCGCCACAATTAACTCTTCTCACAATGATTTAGCAAATAATAGGGAGAACTCATTTCAATCACCACAACCCATAATGATTGATTTTAATTAATATTCAAGTAATTCACTCAACAATCAATCTCATGACGACCCCAAATCCTCAAACCCAATACACATAACTATGAGTGGATAACTATTCAGTCAATCAAAATCATAAACATATAGGGGTGTTCAAATTTTTGATTACTCGCAAATTTCGATCCTACCTACCCTATATGACCTTACCCAAAAGAATCGTGTAGGCCAATAGAAGATTTTTTTGGTATTCCACAAACAATTGAGTTTTTTGCGGAATACCTACAAATTTTTTGTATTCCTACCTTACCCTACTCGAAAATGTATACATACACACACACACACACATATGTATGTATATGTTAATCCCTAAAAATTAAAATCAAAATTATAGAAACCCTAATATTTTATTGTTGTTTATGACTTTCTTATATATGATGTACTAATGTTTATGACTTTGTTGTTGCGTTTTATTATAATTGTTTATGTTTTATCAAATTTATTGAGTTTTTTTTAGTGTTTATTGGTTTATTGTGTTAGTTAATTGGTGTCGGTTACTTAATTAAATTATTAAAATGATTCAAAAATTAATAACTAAAAAAATATGTATTCACTCGATTTCCTATCCAATTGTTTTGGATGGAATTCGGATAGAAATAGTACATTTGATTGGGTAGGGTAGACCAAGAAAAAAATTCTTCTGCAAAGTATCGGGTAGAAAGATCGAATACCATAATTCTTATCCGTAGAGTAAAGTGAACACCCCTACAAACAAATTGTGCGTGTGTGTACTCATAATCACAAGTGTATATGATAAATAGTAAATACTATGAATGATTTGTTGACGCAGAAAACCCTCTTCGGGAAAAATTACGGGAAACTTTCTCGATTCACCAAAGCCTAATTCACTACTTGCTAAGTCACCATACAAGTACTTGAGACTTATATCTCAACAAATACTATTCTTAGATGCTCTTTTCCTTATTGTCTCTCTGCTAAAGGACCTTCTTCAACATCTAGTGTAGTTTCACTTGGACCTCCCGGTAGCACGGTTTGTATTGGTCTCGAGCGATTATGGCACACCAACAATTCTCAGTATGCACACATCAATGAGTTTATCAAACCATCAAGATCTTCAATTCCAATTTGTGAGGTTGGGTAGAATCTTTAATGGTAGTCTTTAAGGTCTTAGGACCTAGGTTATAGTGGAAGCTCTCAAGGTAGCAATATGATTTCTCTCTTGAAAATCTCACTAGAGGATTAACCTAAATGTGAGAAAGGTTCTCCCTATTTATAGGTCCAAAATATGGGTAGTCTTAGTAAATAATAAAAAATAGATTTATGAATGACTGCTCGATTGCTGGGAGGGCAGTCATATGGTGGTTTCGTTGGAGTTAAAACAATGCTTCAAACACAACTAAGGTAGGCACTTCTTGAGTGACCATGGACACTGTTCAAGCAACCATGTAGACCGCTCGAGTAAGCTCATAGAGCGAGCCCTGTGCTACTTTCTGCAGCCTTTTTCCATTTCTTTTCCTAAGTCATAAAAACTTCACTCTAGCGAAGACTAATGAACACAGATCGGTCTCTACAGATTTAAGCATAAAAATATGCAAAAAATTATCCTATTAAGCACTAAAAAGTGTTGCTAAAAAATAGGTCTGATTGTGAATCAAACTATGTTTTCAAAACTCATAAAATGGTTTATAAAATCTTTTCTTTTAAAATCACATAAGAGTCATAATCATATTGCTTCTAATTCTATTTTCATCATAATTAACCTAAAATAAAATAATTAAGAGTTCATCTTAGGTTTCTAGGTCATCACATTGTCCTAAGCATAAAGGTGCATACATAGGTTGAATGATATTGTTTTGACACTTGATCTTCTTCCTTCAATGATGCTTTCGGATCTATGAACTTGATAACATCATGACCATAAAATAGGTTGAGGTTTTATAATGGACTCCACAAAATTAGTTAATTACAAATATGATCTAACATAGTAGGCACTCCATAACAACTTACAAAAGCCGCTAACTGTATAAAAAGTAAGTTTGAGATGAAAGATCTTAGGAAAACAAAATTTTGCCTTGGTCTACAAATTGAACATTTATTCAATAGAATTTTTTTTGCATTAATCAATATTCATAGAAAAGGTTTTGAAACAATTCTACATGGATAAATCTCATCCATTGAGTTCACAAATGATCATTTGATCATTGGATATAAAGAAGCATCCATTTCGTCCTTAAGAAGAAAGTGAAAAACTTCTTAGTTCAAAATCACCATATCTCAGTGCAATTGGTGCACTAATATATCTTACAAATTGTAAGAGGCCATACATATAATTTGTAGTTAACTTACTAGTAAGGTACAATTCGACACCAATTCGAAGGCATTGAAATAGAATCAAACATGTGTTTGTAGTATCTCCGTGGAATGGTGGATATTGGGTTACTCTATGGGAATGACCAAAGCCGTAGTTAGTTGGATATGCAGATGCTGATTATCTTTCTGATCCACACAAGACTCGATCACAAACTAGACATGCGTTTACTTATGGTAGTAAGACTATATCATGGAAATCGGTTAAACAAATAATGGTTGCTACATCATCCAATCACCCAAAATATTAGCTATCCATAGAGCAAGTCAAGAATGTATTTGGCTAAGAACAATACAACCTGTATCGCACAACTCTAGGAAGGATATATAAAAGGCGACAGAACAAAGCATATCTCACTAAAGTTATTCTATACCCATGAGCTAGAGAAGAGTGATTATATTAATATTCAATAAATTCATTCAACTAAGAATCTGACAGATTTGTTCATTAAAGCACTCCCACTGACTACATTCCAAAAATTGGTAAACCAAATTAAAATGTGGCATCTTAGAGATCTATCAAGCTGAACAATCATCATTTTGACTGAATGTATTTAATAGGGGGAAACCTATACTCTTTTTTTCTTCGCTAAGGTTTTTTCCTACTAGGTTTTACTTAGCAAAGTTTTTAACAAGACAATGATTAGGATCCCAATTATCAGTGGGAGAATCTCATCAGGGGAGTATCCCACATCAAGATACAAGATAATTTGCATGTCGTCCTCTTTTTTCTCCGTCCAAATTTTAGCCCATTTAATTTTACTGGCAAGGTTTAATTGAGGCAGAATTTGTGCATTTGACACTACCTTAGGTGGTCATCTAAGGGGAAGTGTTGAAAACCATGCACATGGTGGATGACCACCACATGTACCCACGACCATTAAGGCCTTCTCTTGCTGATACCAAATGAAGTTTTGTATTTAACTATAAAAAGCCTCCCATTTCTGAATGAATAAGCACAAGGAAATGAAAACAATAGAAAGTTAAAAACGTGATGCTAAAGATCAAAACACTGATATGTTAAGTTCTTGAATAAATTAGGGCCTGTTTGATTTGCGTTTCAAAAAACAGTATCCGAAAACAATTTTTAAGAAGAGTTTTAAGAAAGTGATTTTGATATTTTTTGAGATAATTTTTTTTTT
>CAUOFW020003170.1:236374-257391 GCA_963454935.2 Ilex paraguariensis | reverse complement strand
GTTTACTACCTCCAACTAGAATCAGATGTATTTTAAGAACTGCAGTAGAAGACAATTTGTATTTCAAATGCACTTACAAAACATTCACATATATCAGACCCAATGTTGGTAAGAATCCCACCCCTATCAAAATTCAACTTAAAACCTGCAATTTGAAAGTAAGGAATTATCCAGAGACAGCCGTTCTGAGCTCAGCCAGACTTGATCTCTCCAATTGATCATATTAGCACATTGGAAGTATCACATTAACAACACAATTATTGAGTCATTCCACAGGGAGACACCAGTTAACTTACATGGTACAAGATTCACCAGCAGCATTCTAATTAATATTGTTCTAATAAAATTCCTGTTTTGTTGGTTTCTGTTAAACAATCTTCTCCTCCAAAAGCTTAAATTGTTAAAAATAGTATAACATAAGGATTTATACTTCAACATGCCCGTTAACTGCAGACTAAATTTTAGGCCTCGCATATGGAAATCTTTGAATAATTTAAGTGACAGCGAGATTCGAAGCTCTGATACCAACCATGTTAACTAAGCTAGGCCAAGTAGTGCATTTTCTGAGTGAAAAAGTCTTTAGTTTTCGTCGGTCACAATAAATTGAAAACCTAAAAGGTTACCTGTTTTATTCATGTCTTTTCCATCTGCAATCAAACGGAGAACTAATGGAAAATTTCAATTACTTCAAAAACGGAGAACGCAGAAGTTTTTCTAAGCTGAAAAATACGCCTACTGAATGAAGAAGATTAAATACCAGAACTAACTGCTGTGAATGAGATTATCGAAGTAGGGGCACAGACAAAAATTCATGCAGAATTGAATAGAGTGATTTTTTCTCGAGAAAATGAGGAAGGAAAGGAAATGGGTGGGAAAGTAAAGACCTGATATAATCCCATGAGAGGCACAGAACTGCTGGAAATCGGAGTCGATTATTGGACACTCCCGCTCCAGAGATTTCAGTGGTGCCATCTCTCTCTCTCTCTCCCTCCCACCCTCTCCCCTGTGGTTACCTATTAAAAAGAAGGAAAAAAAAAACCCAATTTAGATGGTCGTCACGTGACAGCCTGTTAAACAAAAATTAGGATTAATATTTCTCGCATTCTTTTAAGAGTCGATCCCTCCCATTTTTGATATATTTTTAAATTAACTTGAACTACGATAACTGATTTCGAAGTTAACTGATTTCAAAGTTGATAACTTGAGAAAATAGTCGGAACAAGNAAGAGTCGATCCCTCCCATTTTTGATATATTTTTAAATTAACTTGAACTACGATAACTGATTTCGAAGTTAACTGATTTCAAAGTTGATAACTTGAGAAAATAGTCGGAACAAGTGTTGACATCCTATAAGATTATTCCAAAAGATCAATGTTATTGTTACATAATTTATTGACATAATTTGTTGACCTAATTCACTATGACTTTTAGATTGACTGTGAGTTTTATTAAATATTAGAATTTAGTGTTGATCCAATAATTTTATTGAACCCACATCATTATACCAACAAATTATATCAAATTTTAAAATCCAAATAGAATTACTCAAAAAAAAAAAACACTCGGATCACCCTCCCATTGATGCAAAGTTCCAACCTAATCTAATTAGTATTTTCACACGAAATAGAGAATGAATTATATTTTTTACCATCAAAATTTTGATAATATTATTTTGACCCAAATCATATGGCAGCTTCACAACCAACTAATAAGACGACCTAAGAACATGTAATTGGAGCGTGAGGGTACAATATCATTGAAGGGGTTGGCTCTCATTATTACACGTGTTGTGACATTTAATGAGCCCACATGAGGTTGATAAGACAAGGCACGTGACGAAGACATTAACCACTCAGTCAAATGGGTCTAGCCGAACTGACCAATGTGTTCGACAAAATAACTAAAAAGCTCGACTCTCATTATGACCAAACTGTTTAAAACAGAGGATAAAAAGATAAAGATAAGCCTTTAACTTTGGGTATTTTGTATGAATGAATCAACGAAATTGCAGATGTTAGAAGGAATTGTTGAAAAAATATCAGCAACTTCTCAAACTGAATCGCTGAATTAAAGGAAGGTGTGTCACCTTAAATCGGAAATCACGAAAATCCTAAGGGGATGACTATCTATAAAAAACAGAGGAAACTAAGGTGAAAGGGACACTGAACTCTCCTTGTGTTTCAACAATTGTTTCTATTCCATTACTGACTTAAGCATCAGAGTGTCTTCGATCGAAGCACTTCGATCTTGGGCAGTTTATTCGTTTTGCAGAACAAGAAGATTGGGAGATCAAGTTCAGAAAGATCATTTATCAGAAATATCAAATTCAATCTTTAGTGGAAGGTATTATCAATTTTTATCTCTTACATTTTTGGAGCCATCTGTGGGAAAATTTTCATCATTTGCAACGAAAGGCTACGATGTCAAAACTGAGAAGTACAATTGGATCTCCTGGAGGTAGTTTTGCCTTAGAAAATTTTGATCCAGTATCACTCTCATCTGGCAGCAACGCTAGCTTACATGTCACTAGAAGCCCATCTAGACCTCACGAAGACGATGAGATATCTTCAACTAATTTCAAACCATCCAGAGATCAAAATCAGCAGAATGTAGGTCGTGGGGAATACCTCCGTGCCGAGAGGGAGAACCACTCTTTGGCAAAGCTGGTCCAATCCCTGCAAGACAGGCTGGATGCACACGACAAATTATTTAAGAAATCTTACGCAAGGGAAAGGGACCTGATAAAGGAGAATGAAGAGTTGAAAGCCAGGTTGAAGGACTTGACCAGAAAAGAGAAGCGTGAGAGGAACAACCGACGAGAAAGTCCTGAGAAAAACATGACAGAACCAAGGATGATAGGGATGATAAGTACCAACAGAAAAGACCTCGGGTTTCAGAGAAAGACTCATGGAAGCAATATATTACCGAGGAACTCAACAACCACCTGAAAAAGTCAGAACAGAGGTCGACTAGGGACCTAGCCAGGAGAGCGACAAGGGGAATTCGGGAACGGCATAAAGTCATCACCCTTTACTTCATGGCTTGAAAAGGGGCAAATCCCGAGCAAGTTTACCGTCCCGAATTTCAGAATTTACGACGAAAAAACCAACCCAGCCTCGCACATCNAAAAGGGGCAAATCCCGAGCAAGTTTACCGTCCCGAATTTCAGAATTTACGACGAAAAAACCAACCCAGCCTCGCACATCAGACATTACAGACAGTTGATGACAGTTCACCAAAGGAATGAGCCACTACTTTGCACCATCTTCCCTAATAGTCTTGGGGAGTCGGCCATGAAATAGTTTGACAGTTTGTCGAAGGGGTCGATAGATGGATGGTCGCAACTAGCCGAGCAGTTCATGGCTCGGTTCATTACGAGTAGTAAGTAGCCAAAGGATGTTGGGGCTCTACTGACGTTGAAGAAGAATAATAATGAAATCCTCTTAGAGTACGCTTATCGCTATTGGGAAACGATGAATGAGGTGGAATGATGTAATCCTGAAATTACAGTGGCGTCCTTCAAAATCGGATTGCCAAAGAAGAACCCTCTATACCAATCACTCACCAGAAGACCAGCCACCGACCTGGAAGAATGGATGGCAATGATTGAAAAGTATGTCAAAGTTAATGACGAATTATCCAGAGATGTAGTTAAAGAAAATCATGGCAGAAGACAGTTCGGTCGAGACAAGCNTAGTTAAAGAAAATCATGGCAAAAGACAGTTCGGTCGAGACAAGTAGAACGAGCCAAGCTGCGAGGGCGGAAGGAAGAATGAGAAAGAGGGCTATCTCCAGAAGTCCCCTTTTTTTGGGGTAAATACATTTTTCAAGGAACCGATATACAAGATTCTGAACCAAATCAAGGCGCAGCCGTTGTTCAAGTGGCCTAACAAGCTAACTAGAGATCCTTCAAAGAGAAACCTAAACTTCAGATGTTCATATCATCGGGATATAGGTCACATGATGGAGAACTGCCGATCTTTAAAGCAGCATTTAGAAGAGCAAGTCCAAGCAGGACATGTCACAGAGTACATCGAAGGTGGAGTAAGAATCAACGATGGCAGGACCGACCCCAAAGGAGATCACAACACACCAGCTGGGGTGATTGATGTGATCCATACTGCAACAAATTCGCAGATGTCTACAAACAACTCTACTGTGGCGTATATTCAAAAAGCTGCCAAGGAGAGAGAGGTCTATAAGTTACGATTGACCCTAGAGGTTATGAACAAAGGAATTATGGTGGAGATAGCCGAGGCCATCTGTTTCACCAAGCAGGATTTGGTCAGAGTTCATCAACCACACAACGACGCTCTAGTCATTACGCTTTAAATTGCTAATTACAATGTGAGAAGAGTTTTAATTGATCTAGAGAGTTCCTCTGAGATCATGTATATGGATCTCTTCGAGAAACTCGGTCTTAAGAAGGAAGATCTTAAGCCCTCAAATACTCCACTTATAGGCTTTAGTGGTAAAACAGTTATTCCTAGAGGGAAGATCACGCTGCCTATAAAGATTGGACCAATTTGTATCATGACCGAGTTCTTAATAGTGGATACGGTCTCGGCTTACAATGTCATAATGGGGCGGTCTTGGCTACACGAGATGAAGGTGGTACCATCAACATGCCACCAAATGTTGAGGTTCCCTTCATCTGAAGGGATAGTGAACATCTAAGGAGACCAGGTCAATTCCAAAACTTGTTTAATGGTCTTGGTCAAAGCCAAGGACGGAGCAGAGGTTCGAGAAAGGGATTCACTAGCCGAGGAAATGAAATAGCAATCAACACATGACTGCTCAGTCATTTCTACCAACCAAGCTATCACAAAAAGCCCTAAAGTACCTTTAGGCACAGAAAAAGAAGTTATTGATCGAATAGTCGAAGACTTGGCTAAAGTACCTTTAGCCAAGGATGAAGACCAGGGAAAGTACTTTTTGTTAGGAACAGATCTTAGCCCCAAGCAGAAAAAAAAAGCTTGTCACCTTATTGAGAGACTATGTCGATGTTTTTGAGTGGAGCACGAGTGACATGCCCAACGTACTATCCGAAGTGGCATGCCACCACTTAAACGTTGACCCTAGCTTCAAGCCAGTTAAGAAAAAGCTTAGGAAGTCGGCCCCTCAGCATCAGGATGCAGTAAGAAAGGAAGTGCCAGGATTACTTGAATCTCAAACAATTAGGGAGGTACAATATCTGACTTGGCTGTCAAACACTGTAGTGGTAAAACAGAAGAACGGGAAGTAAAGAGTCTATGTTGACTTCACCGACCTCAATACGGCCTATCCTAAAAACAGCTTCCCCCTACCTAAGATAGATCTATAGTTTGCTCTATGTACTGGTGCAGTTTACTGAGTAGCTAAACTGGACTGGGTTGGTTTGCTGGGATTGACTTGGTAGGTTGTTACCCAGCAGTTTCAGGAATGCTGCATTTGTACAAAAAAACCTATTTTGTTTTGTGTTTCTGTTTTCTATTATAAAATAGAAATTATGTTTGTAACAGTTTTCTGTTTTTTTTTGGTTTTCTGTTAAAACAGATTTTGTTTTTTTAGTTAAACAGTTTCTGTTTTTTAATTCTTGTAATTTTGAGATTTATGCAATAAAATTTGAGATTTTAAAAAAAGATCCCTTGATCCCACTCTCGATCGTTACTGCACCAGTCGGTCTCAAGCTCTTGATCGCTGCTCTTGATTGCAAACCTAATCCCACTCTTGATCGCTACTTGATCCTGATCGCTACTCTTGATCGCAAACCTCACTTGATCCCATCGCTACTTGATCCCACTTGATCGGATCCCACTTGATCACTACTCTTGATCACAAACCTGCACTTGATCTGATCGCTACTTGATCCCAATCTTGATCGCTACCCAGATCTTGATCGGTTGCAATTGGATCGCTATTTTTGATTGCTAAATGCTCTTGATCAGTCCAAAAAATTGTAATATTAACCAAAAAATGATAATTTTAACCAAAAAAGTAGTACTTACCTCAAAAATGTAATCTTAACCAAAAAAGTGGTAATGTTAATTAAATGTTTGATAATGTTAACCAAAAAAATAGTACTATTAACCAAAAAAGTGTAATCTTAACCAAAAAAGTGTAATCTTAACCAAAAAAGTAGTCTTAACCAAAAGAGTGGTAATGTTAAACTAATAAATAGTAATGTCAACCAAAAAACTGATTAGATTACTAAAACATTTGTACTATTAACCAACAAAATGGTACTCTAACCTCAACAGTGGTAATCTTAACAAAAAAAATAGTAATCTTAATCAAAAAAATTGTAATGTTAACCAAAAAAATGGTACTTTTAATCAAAAAAGTATAATCTTAACCAAAAGTAATATTAACCTAATCAATTGCGATGTTAACCACAAAAGTTGTACTCTTAACCAATAAAATGGTACTCTTACCTCAACATGTAATTTTAACCAAAAGAATGGTACTCTTAACCAAAACAATAGTAATCTTAACCAAAAAAGTGGTAATATTATCAAAAATAGTGGTACTCTTAGCCACAACAATGGTAATGTCAACCAAANTAATCTTAACCAAAAAAGTGGTAATATTATCAAAAATAGTGGTACTCTTAGCCACAACAATGGTAATGTCATCCAAAATATTGGTAATATTAACCAAAAGAGTGGTACTCTTAATCAAAATAGTGATAATCTTAACCAAAAAAGTAATAATATTATCCAAAACAGTGGTACTTTTAACCAAAACAGTGGTAATCTTACCTCAAATAATGGGTAATTTTACCAAAAAAATGGTATTGTTACAAAATAAAAGTGATAATATTACACGAAAAAAATTCTATTCTTACACCCAAAAAAGTTGTATTCTAAGCCCAAGAAATTTGTATTTTAACCCAAAAATGGTATTGTTAACCAAAAAAATGGTAATATTTCCCTCAAAAGTGGTAATCTAACCTAAAAAATAGTAATCTTACCCAAAAAAGTTATAATCTTGCCTCAAATAAATGGTAACCTTATTAAAAAAAAGTGGTATTTTTACAAAATAAAGGTGATAATATTATATCCAAAAAGTTGTACTCTTACACCCAAAAAAGTTGTATTCTAAGCCAAAACACGGGATAATATTGCCTCAAAAGATTGGTAATCTTACCAAAAATAATGGTATTCCAACCAAATAAAATTGATAATGTTCCACCCAAAAAAGTAGTATTCTATATATATAAAATGAGCTTGGTTCTTGTGGAAATGAAGCATTCCTATAGCGAAGGAATTGCAGTTGCATACTCTTTGGCCAACCAAGGAGTCTGTGACAATGCTTCTCATACTCATACTTTCCCTTTCACTCTCAATCTACATACGAGAGAACTTTTACTGCAAGATCAACGACAAATTAAACCGTTTTGGTCTAAGATTAAAGTTCTCTATAGATTCAACATCAAATTAAATCTAACAACATCAAAAAATTACTAAAGCAATAAATGTTGGACAGTAAAAGATTTTTTTACAACAAAGGCTTTTCGCTTTAAGTAATCCGAAAATGTCTTTGTTGCATAGATTATCATGAATAAAANTTGCGAAGATACAAGATGAAATTAAACGCTTCAAAGTGTGCATTTGGGGTCGGATCAGGGAAATTCCTTGGCTTCTTGGTTACCCACTGAGGAATTGAGGTGAACCCCGATCAAGTAAAGGCAATTGTCGAACTGAAATCACCTCGGACTATAAAGGAGGTACAAAGGTTGACTGGAATGGCAGCTGCACTCGGGAGGTTCATATCCTAAGCGTCTGATAAGTGCAGACCTTTCTTCCAATCAATCAAAGGAAAGAAAGGGGCACTCTGGAGTCAGGAATGCGAGGAAACATTTGTAAATCTTAGGACATAGTTAGCCTCACCACCGATCCTCTCAACCCCATTGCCCGAAGAGAGACTTTTCCTTTACCTAGCTGTATCAGAACATGCTGTGAGTGGGGCGTTGAAGAGGAATGATTGTGAAAGGTTGAAACCCTTTTATTACGTGAGCAAGATGCTCTTAGATGCCAAGTCGAGGTATATTCTGTTGGAAAAGCTCGCTCTCGCACTAATAAGCTCGGCTAGGAAACTCAGACATTATTTTCAGGCCCACCAAATCACAGTGCTCACTGACCAACCATTAAGGTCACTTTTCAAAAAGTCGACCTATCCGGACGGGTTGCAAAATGGGCAGTCGAGCTCGGAGAATTCAATGTTGTGTTCGAATCGAGGAAGGCGATCAAGGGCCGGGTAGTGGTAGACTTCATCGTAGAATTTTAATCTAAACATAGCTCGGCGCAAAACAAACAAGTTAATGTCAATTAGAAAGCAAGGCACGACGGCGGTTGGACCCTATCTGTTGATGGATCTTTGAATAAAAAAGGTGCCGGCATTGGCCTTACTCTAGTGAGTCCAGATGGTTGTCTGTTGGAGAAAGCCATCAGGCTCGGCTTCCAGGCCTCAAACAACGAAGTTGAGTATGAAGTCTTGATAGTTGGAGTAAGGCTTGTAGCCGAACTGGGGGCAATGAAGCTTCAGATATTCTCTGATTCACAATTGGTGGTGAATTAGATAATAGGAGAGTATGTGGTAAAGGATGAAAGAATGATGGCGTATCATGCCATTACAAAAAAAAAAACTAAGCAAAATACCAGAATACTCGATCCAGCAGGTTGAAAGAACAAAGAATTTGCATGCTGATGCTTTGCACTTGACCAAGAAACTGAAAGAAATCTAACCGTTGAATTCGAGGCCGAGCCTAGTATTTTGCCGATCAATTTTGATGAAGTGTTACATAATGAAACTGAACCGAGCTGGATGGACCCCATAATTGGCTTCTTGAAGAATGGTGACCAGTCCGAGGACAAGAAAGAAGCTCACACGCTATGTCTGAAAGCAGCCATATTTTGGTTATCTTCGAAAGACGAGCTGTACCGGCGCTTATTTGGAGGCCTGTACTTGAAGTGTGTACACCCAAAAATAGTACCTGACTTTCTATCCAAAATTCATGAAGGAAATTGCAGAGCATATACAAGTGGAAGATCTCTGGCACACCGAGCTATCTCTCAAGGTTTTTGGTGGCCATACATGCAGAAGGATGCCCAACAGTTTGTTAGGCGGTGTGAAAAGTGTTAGAAATTTTCATCGATACCGAGAAAACCATTCCAGGAGCTGTTTCCATTGGCGAGCCCGTGGTCATTTGCGCAAGGGGTTAGATATTGTGGGTCCTTTACTTCGGGCCCCTAGTAAGAAGTACCTTCTTGTTGCAACTAATTATTTCACTAAGCGGGTGGAAGCTGAGCCACTAGCAACCATCAGAGATACTGATACAAGAAAATTCGTTTGGAAATATATAATCACCAGATTCGGAATCCCACATATGCTTATTTCTAATAATGGCACACAGTTCAATAGTAATCCCTTCAAAGCATTCTGTCAACATTTTGGAATTAGGAATCACTACTCAACCTTGGCTTATCCTTAGAGTAATGGACAAGCAGAGATTTCCAACAAGATAATCTTAGATGGAATCAAGAAAAGATTAGAAGACGCCAAGGGAAGATGGGTGGAGGAGTTGCCAAGTATTCTGTGGACGTACCAAACCACACCTCGGTGCTCAATCGGAGAAACCCTCTTCGGCCTAGCTTATGGAATGAAGTAGTAATTCCATTAGAAATCGGTTTACCAACCCTGAGGACCGAGCTGGTTGAAAGCAATAATAATGATGCTGTTGTCGCCCCGAGATCTTGATCTGACAGACGAGAAAAAAGAACAAGCAACTATAAGAATGTCTTCTTATCTGCATCAAATGTCCCGAGCTTACAACAGAAATGTCAATCCTAGATCTTTTATACTAGGAGATTTGGTTCTTAGGCGAGTACTAGGATCAGCTAAGAACCCAACCCATAGGAAACTTGGAACAAACTGGGAGGGCCAATACAAGGTGTCCCGAGTAGGAGGTAGTGGTTATTATGAGCTCGAGACCTTGGACGGTAAAGTACCACGCCCCTGGAACTCTGCTAATTTAAGACAATTCTACTTCTAAAAAGTACATTTTTGGATAGAACTCTCAAATACCTTCAGAACTTAAGGGTGCCCCTGAAGAATGAATGAGTGCAGAGCGAAATGTTTTGATATGAGTAGAAGTTATTAATAAAAGATTTTTTTGGAGATCAGCTTATTCTTGCTTTTCTTTTTAAATACGTCCTACTGCCAAGGCAGGGAGGCAAAAAATCTTGATAGAAGTTTCAGATTTAAATCAGACACAGCCACCCGATCAAATCCAGACCCTTAGCTAGGCATGACGATATAAGCTGATAAGGGATAAACTTGAGTCCAATTAAATTGGCAGTTCGATGCAAGGTAAAAACTCTCTAAGATGCCCAAAGGGGACTATGAGTAACTCTACCGAGAAACTGAGCTCTTCGAAAATGGGTCGAGCAAGGGCTATAACTTCAAGAGTTATAATTTTTCTAAGTATATTTAGGTTTCTATTTCGGAATTGAGCTCTTGGAAGATGGGCCGAGCAAGGGCCATAACTTCAAGAGTTATAATTTTTCTAAGTATATTCAGGTTCCTATTGAGGAACCGAGCTCTTAGAAGACGGGCCGAGCAAGGGCCATAACTTTAAGAGTCAAATTTTTTTTAAGTATATTTAGGTTCCTAATGAGGAACCAAGCTCTTCGAAGACGGGCCATAACTTCGAGAGTTATAATTTTTCTAAGTATATTCAGGTTCCTATTGAGGAACCGAGCTCTTCGAAGATGGGTCGAGCAAGGGACATAATTTCAAGAGATAATTTTAAGTATATTTAGGTTCTTATTGAGGAATCGAGCTCTTCGAAGACGGGTCGAACAAGGGCCATAACTTTAAGAGTTATAATTTTTCTAAGTATATTTAGGTTCCTATTGAGGAACTGAACTCTTTGAAGAAGGGCCGAGCAAGGGCTATAACTTCAAAAGTTAAAATTTTTCTAAGTATACAAAGGTTCCTATTCTAGAACCGACCTTGTTGAAGATTAGCCGAGCAAATTGCAAAATGATATTTTCATTTGAACTATAACTACAGGAACAGGAATGACAAAAAGAGATCTTCATTCAAATTTCAAAGAGATACACAGATCAGACAACACATACATCAAAAAGTTACAAAAAATGTCTNATGGATATGAGCGAAAGTTATTAATAAAAGACTTTCTAGAAGTCACCTCATTCTCATTCCTCTTTCCTTGATATGTACGTCCTACTACTAAGGCAGGGAGGCAAAAAATTCTAATAGAAGTTACAAACTTAAATCAGGCGCAGCCACCCGATCTAATTCAGGCCCTCAGTTAGGCATGAAGATGTAAGCTGATTAGGGATGAATTTGAGTCCAATCAGATTGGCTAGTCGGTACGGAGTAGAAACTTTGTTAGATACCCAAGGGTACTATGAGTAACTCTACCAAAAAACTGAGCTCTTTGAAGAGCGGCCGAGCAAGGGCCATAACTTTAAGAGGTGAAATTTTTTCTAAGTATGTTTAGGTTCCTATTAAGGAACCGAGCTATATGAAGAAAGGCCGAACAAGCGCCATAACTTCAAGAGATAAAATTTTTTCTATGTATAGATTCCTATCGAGGAACTGAGCTCTTTGAAGAAGAGCTGAGCAGGGGCCATAACTTCAAGAAAGGCCAAGTAAGATACAAAACATGGTTTTTTATTCAAACTTCATAAAGTAACTACAGGAACAGAAATGACAAAAAGAGATTTTCATTCAAATTTCAAAAAGTACACTGATCGGTGAACATCAAAAGTTACAAAAGATATCTTGAGTATTTCAGGAAGCTGGAAACTGGGAAGAACTTGGAAAGGAATGCTTGGAGAATAGTTCATAAGAAGAAGGGACCCTCGCAGCAGCCATAGCAGCGTGTCATCCCTTACTAAAAAAAGCTTCTCAGAGTTGAGGGATTTGTAAGGCAAGATCATTTTCTGCCTTCTCGATCCCCTCATCATATGCAGAGTCTTCCCTCTCCTTTGCATCAACTTTGAATTGATCAAACTCTTCCAGGAGGCTAGAGTAGTCCAGTTGTGATTGAGAAAGCTCCACAATGGCCTCATGTTTAGACTCCTTTAATTTTTCAACTTCTGAGGAAAGCTTCTTATTCTCTTCTATCGGGCTATGATTTTGAGCCTGGAGAGTTCAAACTTCCTCACAAAGCTTGGAGTATTCTTCATCCATCGAATCTTTATTGGTCAGGGTTGAAACTCGGGCATGGATAGCATTTTTCATAGCCTTATCCTTTCTGGCTATCCTAGCCCCAACTTCACGCACTTTTTGCAGACCCTTGGTTGAAAAAAGTAGACTTAGAAAAATTTTGAAGAAAAATCTTGAACAAAAGAAGGAAGGACTAAAGGAACAAATCTTACCAGAACCATATGTTGAATGGCTTGTCGAGACACCTCATCATCAATAAGGGTTTCGTTCATAGCCAAGTCCCAAGGCAAAATCACTCCCTGAGCAATTCTCACTACAACGTTAAAATCCTCTATTATAGAATCCTTTGCAGTAATTTCTCTCTTTTTAGCCTTAAGAACTGGTCTGAAAGGAGGATTCACTGGTTTGGGAGAGAGACTCGCCTCGGGCTCAGTAATCTTTCGCTTCTTTGGAGCTGGGTCTTCGGCAAGCTCAAAAGTTGAATCATCTTGTAGAGAAGGGGAACGGACAAAATTTGGAGGATCTAAATCGACTGGAATTGAAGTTTCAACATTTTGGGCCAGGTCTTCTTGGACACTAATTGGCAGAGATGCACCATCTTTAAAAACTGTCTCGGCAGTAGGTTCCTCAAGAACATGAATGGAAGGCACAGAAGTTGCTGGAATTGGTTCGGTGGGTGGAGTCGGCTACAGTTGATAAAAAAATCCAAAAAATTCTTCACTATTCTGCATCCAGAAGCTGAGCAGGGTATGTACAGCTCGGCAGAACAGAGATTCGTTGTAATCCCAGACTTTTTGAAGTTCATCCATTTTCACGGATGACTCAGGGACTCTGCCCTTCACAGTCTCGCCTGCAAGCAAAAGAAAACTCATAAAGAACTCAAATACCTGGGGCACCTTCTTCATAAAGACAGCGGTAGGATGGAACAACATCAACAGCATACTTCCAGTTTCCAGANATCAGAAAACAGTAAGCAAATGAGATAATTGGGGAGGGTTAAGAACTCAAATACCTGGGGCACCTTCTTCATAAAGACAGCGGTAGGATGGAACAACATCAACAGCATACTTCCAGTTTCCAGAAACGAACACAATATCGTTGTCATGACCCTTGTTGGAATCTGGGAGATGAGTCACCAAGTAGCGGTCCTTCTTCCTCACCGTAAGGTAATAGTTATCCCCAGCCGCTTTGAGAATGTAGCAGTATAAGACCTCCCACAATCCTAAGCTCAAGTTCAAAAGCTTGTTTAAAGCTGCTACGCCCATCACTATTCTGAAGAAATTGGGGTAGCATTGGATAGGACACAACTTCATGGCTGACAGAACCCAAAGAAGCAGTAGGTCAAGTGGGAAGCGCACCCCACCTTCAGTAATCGCTCGAGTGTAGATTGGAATCCTCTCTCTTCTCCCAATCAGAGGCTCATCTTTTCCAGCAACCTTTACCTCAACGTCATCTGGAATGTTGTATTTAGTCTTGAAAGTAGGAATTTCAAAGGGTGTGAGAGGGGTCATTGAGAAAGGTGAACGCAGAAAGAAGAAAGTTGGTGCATATACGAAGAAAGAAATGAATCTAAAACTAAGAAGGCAAAGTGGTAGAAAAAATGAAGAGGAATCATTTATAAAGAAAGAGAATGCTAAGAGGCAATATTCAAATACAGAGTAAGCCGCCAAAACAAAGGGGGTTGTCACAAAGCACACGCAATGATGATGAGGAGACATAAAACGGCTGACAAACAAAACGACGTCTGTCTGATGTTTTCTGGGGGGAAATGAAGAGGGTTGCTCCCTTTATTACATGTACCATGACATTTAATAAGCTCTCGTAAGGATGACAAGACAAAGCATGTGAGGACATTCGTTCGACAAGCAATGAAAGAGCTCAGCCCTAGTCAAGATGCTTGGTGTGTAACGAAAGAGCTCTGTCTTTGTCATGACCGAGCAGTTTTGAAACAGTAAACGGAAAGATAAAGATTCGCCGAAAACTTAGGAGTTCAAAATAAGCTAATAAGCTTAATTACAAGCCAAGGGAACTGCCAGAGAGATTTTAGCAGCTTTCCAAACTGAATCACTTAATTGGAGGAAGGTGTGCCACCTTAAATCGAAATTTATGAAAATCCTAACTGAACAGAGTCTATAAAAACCAAAAAGGAGTCAAGGTGAAAGGTACGCTGAACTCTCATTGTCTTCTAGCAAATATTTCCAATCCATTATTGACTTAAGTATCGGAGTGCCTTTGATCGAAGCACTTCGATCTTGGGTAGTTTATTCGTTTTGCAGAGCATCAAGATTGACAAATCAAGTTCAGAAGTATTCTTTATCTGGAATACCAAATTCAATCTTTAGTAAGAGGTATCATCGATTCTTATCTCTTACACTTGGGTTATTTCTAACTCATGTGGGAAGTGGGTTAAAAAGTCAGCTAACAGGATATATTCCTCCAATTACATTTATACCCTTGTATACCCTTTCAACCATAAGCAGACAAAAAAATCATGGGTCTGTTTGGTTTGCGTTTCAAAAAATAATATCTGAAAATAATTTTTTAGAAAAGTTTTAAAAAAGTAAATTTTGATATTTTCTGAGATATATACACGCGCACACAGAGCCCATATATATATAGATATAGAGGCACACACAGTCATGCAATACACACATCGTCCAGATCTAAAAAGATCAACACATATTTGAACCTAGATTTGAAGGACGTTGGAGCCGACACTGGAGCAAACGCAAATCTGAACCCAGATTTTGTCTGGCTTTCGCTGGAGTGTGGAGAGAGAAAGCCAAAAAAAACAAAGGAAAGCAATAAATTTTTTTTTTATAGTTGGATATGTTTTGTTGCTAAGAAGGTCTAAAAGGGAGACCTCATTAATGAGGAATGGGTTGTTCTCCGTGTTCTCTCATTTCCCTTTCTTTTGTCTGTAAAACATAGAAAAACAAGCTCTTCGTGTTCTCTCATTTCCTTTTCTTTTGTCTATAAAACATTGTTTTCCATATTTTTTGTTTTCCATTTTTACCGTTTTTTGTTTTTTACATCGATCTTTTCGTAAAATTTGGAGAACAAAAATTCAAATCAAACAAGTTTCTCTTGTTTTTTAGAAATTTGAGATCAGTTTTCAAAACTCAAACCAAACAGCCCCATGTATCTCTCATTTCTGGTCACTTTCTCAAACAGCGGCGACCTGGGAAAAGGAAGAACGAACTCCGACGGTTGAATCAACTGGGTTTGTGGTGAGTTTTTTATGAAACCTCATCGGCTGGGTGTGTTGTTCCGGTGCCTGTGAAGTCGTAAACCGAAGTCTTACTTAAACTGGCTCCAGCGTAATTTTGTGCAAGGCGAAGGCCCTCATTCTGAACCAAAAACATAATGCAGAAGGAGATAAAGCAAAGAAGAGGTCGCAGAACAGGGGAAAAAACGTCTTTACCTCTCTTACAGTCTGTCTAGTTTTTTCAACTCAACTTGTCCAATTTTTTTCCCCTTTGTTTTTAGCAATGGCTAATTTTTTTTAACGGAAAAGGGTCTACGGGTCCACATTCGGGCATTTTTTATGCTTTAGTTCTAATTTGATCACTTTTAGGGTTAAAAATCCATAAAAATAGTATTTAACAAAAAATATTCTTAATAAATGAGATCATTTAAAAATTTCTAGCATCGTCATATTCTTAAATTTATTAATACTATCATTACCATTCACCCCTGCCACCACCGCCACAAACCACACCCATCTGTCGNAACATTACCTTTCAACAATCTCGCCCCCAAAAAGAACAACACGGAGGATCCAAACACTGAAATTGAGATTGATCTTAGCTACTTCCATTATCATCATTTCATCCCGTGGGCAACATATAAGTAAATGTTTCAANGTCACCACCACCACCTCCACCATCGCTACCCAGAATCGTCACCCACCGTCATCATCACTGCTACCGGCCACCACCAAACATCATTACCCAACACCACCCATTGTTACCACCCAGTGTCGCCACTCACCACCACTACCCATGGATGAAACAGATAAATTTAAACAAAAAATTAAAATATGTAAATGCAGCTATCTTTGGTCAAAAAAAAATGTNAGTTATCTTGGGGAGGTAAAGGTGTGGGTAATGTTGAGGAGAATAACTATAAGGGTAGAGTCTATAATTTTTAGTTAGATAGCCTGATGAGTGGTAGTTTTCATTACCACTACCATATGATGAATCACTAAGAGTAAAATCACTCAAACTCTGCATAACACTAGACGAGGAATCTTCATATTGATATCAATTTCTCGTATTTCTACTTGATTTTTTTTCCACACCATGATTGTTAACCATAAGCTTCTGGATCAACTCTAACTGCACTATGTCCATGATTCCCTCGAAACGGTAAATCATGACAATGACCACTAGTATCACCCCGAGCTAGAAGGCTACCCTCACAATTATAACCTTAAAATCCACTTAGACTAGCAACCCAATGACCCCCATCACCATCATCATCATCACCATCACCACTACCACCACCACCATCACCATCACCATCATCATCATTGCCACTACCGCTACCATTATCGCTTTCAGTCGGCGCAGGACTAGAATCAGAGTCTTGGTTATCAAGTGACTCAAAAAGAGGTATGTATTCATTATCATCATCTTCATCAATTGCATTCATCCAAGAGCTGGTTTCCTTATGCAAAGGCATCAATGGTTCTTCCTTTTCTTCTAACCATGGATTCAGTGGATCATCTTCATGAAATATGTAATCNAATGACCTTTCCATTAGCAACAATTGAACAAATGAAATACACAATTACAAATGTAACAATTTATTAAATGAAACATATTGATAGAACCAAAATGATTTTTAGAATTGCACAATACAATAAAAAAGAGAAAGCAATAGCATTACCTTTCAACAATCTCGCCCCCAAAAAGAACAACACGGAGGATCCAAACACTGAAATTGAGATTGATGTTGGCTACTTCCATTATCATCATTTCATCCCGTGGGCAACATATAAGTAAATGTTTCAAATTCAACTCCATCTTGCAGTGGCTACTATCCATATGTATGCAATGTCAAGTAATTGTTAGGATTGAAAGCCCAAAAGAGTTATCTTGGGGAGGTAAAGGTGTGGGTAATGTTGAGGAGAATAACTATAAGGGTAGGGTCTATAATTTTTAGTTAGATAGCCTGATGAGTGGTAGTTTTCATTACCACTACCATATGATGAATCACTAAGAGTAAAATCACTCAAACTCTGCATAACACTAGACGAGAAATCTTCATATTGATATCAATTTCTCGTATTTCTACTTGATTTTTTTTCCACACCATGATTGTTAACCATAAGCTTCTGGATCAACTCTAACTGCACTAAGTCCATGATTCCCTCGAAACGGTAAATCATGACAATGACCACTAGTATCACCCCGAGCTAGAAGGCTACCCTCACAATTATAACTATAAAATCCACTTAGACTAGCAACCCAATGGCCCCCATCACCATCATCATCATCACCATCACCACTACCACCACCACCATCACCATCACCATCATCATCATTGCCACTACCGCTACCATTATCGCTTTCAGTCGGCGCAGGACTAGAATCAAAGTCTTGGTTATCAAGTGACTCAAAAAGAGGTATGTATTCATTATCATCATCTTCATCAATTGCATTCATCCAAGAGCTGGTTTCCTTATGCAAAGGCATCAATGGTTCTTCCTTTTCTTCTAACCATGGATTCAGTGGATCATCTTCATGAAATATGTAATCCAAATTGATAGGATTAAAGCTATTCTTAATCTCTTGATGGTTCTTCCGCATAGTATGCCTAATTTTCAATTTGATATTATAGTGAATGAAAACAAGCTTTTGAAGTTTAACATATTTCAACCTCTTTTTCATCTTGGTGTGAATAAGACTTCATGTGCTCCAACTACGCTCACAACCAAAAGATGAAGTAGTCTGACTTAATACCTTAACTACTATACTTTGAAGCTCAGGAGCACATGAGCCATAAAGAATCCACCACTCAGCTGCATAAAATAATTTTTGATGAATTCACAAATGAATAAATATACATTGACTACATATTATAAATTATAACTTAGCTTACTAGGATGCGCAATATTTGATCCAAATGTTTCTGCTTTATCCCGAAACAAAAATATCTGCATACATTATAATTGTGACAGAACGTGTATTGTATTACATGTTATTCAAATAATAAATAAAATTGTAAGTAAACAAGCACTGCATACCTGATTGATTGCCTTAATCTGACATTCAATGTTCGGCTCCAATCTTTGTATTACTTTCTACATTCCATCCATTGTTTCTCTTAACGTCTCCCTAGAGCTGGTAGTAGTATACTGGAATTGTGGATTCAAGAAATAACATACTTATATAGAAATATTAATTTTTAGCCCATTATGACTACTTATTTATCCACACACATAACATGTAAATTTCATACAAGTAATGAAAGACATAACTTTGTAGTCCATACTTACAAGCATCATGCAAATCATGATGTAATTGAACAGATCACCGACGATCAATAATCCTCCAATAGTCAACCCACTGTAAGTTTCTCATCTCCATCTACCAACATTAACACCCTAACCAATGGCTCTTGAACATTCAAAACTTAATTATCTCTCTTCCAAAAGTCTTTGCCCATAATCAAATTTTTCACATCACTAGGAGAACAGTTTTTCATCTTCCCAAAACTAGTCTCCTTATAGTTATAAGAAGTGAAGAGAGCCTTTAGGTTATCTTTCTGCCTAATAATGCTCTCAAGTGCAATGAATCTAGTAATTGAAGAGCGTAACAATTCTTTATCATTTGTAAATTTTTTCATCAAATGGTATACCCTTGGATAATTATAAATGAAGCTTGTGATAGACTTTGCATCATTTAAGACCTTTGCAACAGATTTTTTTTTTTTTTAAAATGTCCTCCAGTACAAGATCAATACAATGTGTTGCACACGCTGTCCAATACAAACATGGTCTTTTATCCATCAACTTCTTTCCAGTAGCTTTAAAAGCTACGTCATTGTCAGTCACTATCTGAACAATATATTCTTGTTCAATCTCTTCAACAACCATAACTAACAAACGAAAATAGTAATTTGAAGTCCTACTTGCCGCATTAGATGCATCAATAGACTTATGAAAATTGTACATTTATTACAATATATCAAGAAGTTGATGATGTGATCTCATTTTTGACCAGTCCATCCATCACACATGATAGTAAATCCAATCTCTTTCCATGTAGGCCAAAAAGACTTAATTCACTCCTTTATTGCATTGACTTCTTTATTCAAATATTTCTCAGACACCTCATAAGAATTAGGACCTTTAACTCTTTTTCCTACTTCAGCAGCAATGTCAAGCATTGGTTAAGTCCAGGGAGAGTCTGCTACGTAAAAAGGCAAATGATTATATATCATGAATTTGGAAAACATATCTCCTAACATTTTCCTTCTAATCTTTTGGTGATTTGAATTTATCTTTGGCTACTTAGAATTTTTATTTCTCAAAAGATCAGGATCCATCTCCCTCAATCTAGCTTCAGGAGTATCATAATTAATCCAATGCCGAGCATGACCAGCAATATCCTACTCACGAACTGAATGGGATCGTCTTAACCTACCTCCATCTCTACCTCTAAAACTACCCCCACCTCCGGAACTACATCCCACATTATACTATGACACATGTACACTTCTACATTTGTGACTTTCTTCAAATTAATATTGTTTCACACTTTCTCTTATCGCGAACGCCATCTCAGGATCAGAATCTGAATCATCTCCCAAGTCCACATGCCTAGGATCCCCAACCACAGTCTCCTTCAAATGGAATTTCAATTCTTCCCTCCTCTTTTGTTTATCTTGTCTCTAATCTTTATTTTCTTGAAGATGTTTCATCATCTGTTCCCTGACTTCTTGTGGAACGTCTGGACACGGTATTACATTGCCTCTTTTTCTTGTCAAATGCTCTTTCACTCCTGTAATACCATCTTTAATGATTTTTTTACAAAACATACATACTGCATCATGTCTATTGATAGTCATTGTCGCAAAGTTCCAACCAATATCATCACTGGAATTGCTTTGTGAACCTTCTTCTGGGTCATGTCGAGGCATTTTCAATTCTATCACAAAAAATATATATATATACTTCATGTAGGAATAATAAATCAATATATTAAATAGATTAAAATATTAATTTATAGTTATTTATTCTACCACTTGTATGTTCTATCTACTCCAAATAAAATTAGTGAATGGTAAGACACACAGTGACACACAATCTTTATTTAAAATAATTAATGAATTATGGACCCACAAAATATTCACTAAATTATTAGTACCAACACTAAAATTAGTTAATTGTGATTAGGGGTGTCAACTCTAATCCATTGATACGAATTCGACACAAACGATTATAAAATTATCACAATTATTAAATACACATAATAAATAGCCGAGACTAATGTTTCATACTCAAAACACAATAAATAATTTTTTTTCATGGATCTTGACACGATTGGCACCCTTAATTGTGATACCCATGTAAACTCCATTAAAATAATTAATAAAATCTATTAAAATTATTTAATTAAACACATGTTTTATTTGACCAAAAATATATCTCAACACACCATTATAATATCTAAAGAGACAAGATAACACTACATCCTTAAAAATTAAAAAAAAAAAAAGAAAAAGAAAAAGGCGGTGGCTCGAGTGGAGAGACGTAGACAACACTACTGTCATTATATCCTCAAAAACAAAAACAAACACAAAAAAAAAAAAAAAAAAAGAGCGG
>CAUOFW020003170.1:190368-236276 GCA_963454935.2 Ilex paraguariensis | reverse complement strand
AAAAAAAAAAAAAAAAAAGAGGCGGTGGCTAGAGTTTACCCAGGAGAAGAGAGTAACTTGAATGGAGTGATGCAGGGAGATCGATTCATCTTTGATCGTCCAAAGCAAGAAGCAAACTGAGGAGAGTACAGATCTAATCACCGGTCAGATAGTCATAGTTCAAGTTCAAGTTCAAATCTTTCAAGCAGAGGAGAGCACAGTTTTGAAAACTGCCTCAAGAAGCCAAATCTGGATGTACAAATGCGTTTTTAAGCTTTTATTTGAAATATTTTCTAGACCTAAACCATGTATTTGAGTGAAGGAAACAAGATGAGAGAAGTTGGTTGAATTTGGATTTCAAATGAAATCAATTTTTGGGGCAGAAATTCGGGTTTTAAACTCTAATCAATTTTCAGGTTGTAACGGGTCAAAGCGGTAGAGTTTTCCCGTATCTTCTGTTATAGGTGTTACGAAGCCGTAATGATGATTATGGTTGTAAAATTTATTCTTTCCGTTATATCGGACCGTAACGGAATCCGAGCATACCGTTACTGCCACGTAACAGCCGTTACTATTTAAAACCTTGGTTCTGGGTAAATTTTGCTGGAGATCGACAACGTTGCAAGAGAGAGAACTTAGTTTAGTCTCTTAAGACTAAAAGTTATTGTGATCATTTAAAAATAATATTTAATTAGAATGAATTAGAAGACAAAAAAGTGTAGTTAGACTTGTTTTTATGAGCTCTCCTTGCATTTAATGACTTAAAAAATCATTTAAACCGACCTTTGACTAATTTTCACGATTTTTAATTCCAAAAATTGATGCCCAAACTGGTAAATAGATATGTTGAGAGGTAGAATGGTAAAAAAACACAAGACAAAGCTTATACATCAATCCAGTTACCTAATCCATGCGCTCCATAAAATTACAAAGTTGCTAATCGAACAAAGGAAAGGATAGGATTTACCATATATCTCATCCCATGCAAGTGGTTTAGTGAGTTTGGGTNGTTAATCAAACAAAGGAAAGGATAGGATTTACCATATATCTCATCCAATGCAAGTGGTTTAGTGAGTTTGGGTTGGATGGGATAAGATATAAAATTGAAATCCTATCGAATCCCAGTCAGCGATCCAAACACCACCATTTATATTTTCACACTGCATTAAATATTGGTCAACTTTATCAATTGAAACTAACCTCCCTAGTCTCTATAGCACCTATTGCTTCTTTACTACTCAATTAATTGTTACCATCTATTTGGACCTTGATCTATAGTAACAATTACTTATCATGTAAACTAAGTGGACAAAGGTAAAACTTTGTGCATCAAAAGTTGTACACTAAATGATGTTGCAAAAAAATTATTTATTGGATGTTTAGTGAAAGTCAGTGTGACCCACAAATCTAGCAATAGATATTGACTGGTGTAAAAAGTTTGGTGAAAGTCCACATAGCTCTAGAATTAGATCTGAATAATCTAAAACAGACTGGAAAAAATGAAATATTCCTCCAGTTAAAGAAAAAAATATTTATAGCACAACTTGGGTTCAAAAAACCTTTAGTGAAGAACACCAAGTTAAAACTGTTGAACAAGTTCATCCTCTCAGAAAAGAAGATGAGCTTTGTGAGCTCCTCACTAAGGAGACTCTTAAGAAACACAAGGCTAAAGGATTTAATTTTATCCACATAGGTCTTGTCCAAGTGGCCATTAAACCACTTATCACCCAAGGCAGAAATGCTGCTGCCTTACTAGCACTAAGAGATGCAAGGTTTCTGGATTGGGAACCCAGTGTCTTGGGAATCATGGAGACAGGACTCCACAAAGGTCCAGTCTACTTTAACTGCTTCCCTGACTTCACCCTTGACCTCCATTGTCCTAACACACACATGACACTAACTCTTGGTATCCGTCTTACAGGCGATATTACCAGGTTAGTAAAAAACACTAGTTCCATAGTACTTATTTACAGGATTTATTACAAGTGTATTCGTACTAATCTTAATGTACAATGCCTTGACCCAAGTCCTAAAGGAAGTACTATGTTGATACAAGCCAGTTCTGCACAGACCAACATCCAAATTCCAAAGCAGATACTTTGGAAAGATGTGACCTTACCAGGGTCTTGGACCATGCAGAATGAAAATTTTGATAAAGAATCTAGTACCGAGTCAACTACAACTGATCTGGAGAATATCAAACAGCTCCCAGATGGATCAGTTAGAATATCTTTTGATACTGCTAGATCCAGTAGATCTAGTAGGTTCACGCCCAGGCATGATCAGGTTCCTGAAGGAAGGAAATCTGATTTCTCATCTGTTTCCCATAGAGACAGAGAAATTGCCAAAGAACTTGACCATAGGTTAAAAGGAATCGCTAATTCCTCAGACCCAGTAGCTAGGCCAGTATACACTCCCATAAGTGTACCATTAAGGTCTAGATACACAGAATTCAAACAAACAGAGAATGATGAATTCACTCCTTCACCTTCTCTGTCACCCACTACTAGTGCCTTTGATGGAAATATAGCATCCAGCAAAATCCATCAATTATACACTATCACTAGAGAAAAAGAATTCTTTATGCCTGATATTTACAAGTTAAAAAAGAAATTCAAAACCCCTGAGAACAAACCTCTTAGGAAAGCTTTTGAATCTCTACCTTGTAAAAATCAAGAAAAAATAAAAAAAGAATGGATTTCTTTAATGTATAAATTAGAATCTGAGATTGCTTTAGAAGACTACTTAAAAAACTTCCACAAAGAAGTAAAAGTAGTAACTCAGCAAAATTGGAAAACAGAATCTGCTATGGTAACCTCTAGTCACCCCCCAGCAGAAACTATTGAAATTAAATATGCTACCTAAACTGTTACTGCTACTCCCTTTAAGATTCCAGTTTTAGAATCTGAAAAGAAGATAGTTGAACAGATCAATTACACCAACCAAAGCCTAATTACTATAGGTAAACAGTTGGATAAAATTGAAACCAAAATAGATGAAATTAAACCATCTTCAGTAGAAAGACCTCTAGTCAACATACCTGAAGAAAGGAAGAATTTAGGTTTAAAGGATAAAAACCTAATTCAACAAATTGATGCACTTTTATCTAAAAAGGAATCTACCAGTACTTCTCAGATAACAGTCATCAACCAAACTGAAGAAAGTTCAGAGTCTAATGCAGAATCCAGTAGTCCAGAAGACACCACTGATTCTGACTCTGAAATAGAAAACTTAGAAAATCAGTTTAAGGATCACAATATGACCCAACCTGATTCTAAAATCAATGCACTGGTTAGAGTCCCTACCAGCTCCACAAAGAACTGGTATTCTAGACCTACTCCACCAGATCTTCAGTATGAAGAAAAAAATGGTGTTAAACCAATTTTCTGTTCAGTCTAACAGACTCTATGAATGGAACATAGATGGTCTAAGTGAACAGGAAATTCTTAATAAAATTAGTCATCTATCCATGGTATTAAATAATTATATGACCAATCTTGATAGCCCTGAACCTGAGATTGTCAAACTAATAGTTTCAGGATTTACAGGTGTTCTTAGAAATTGGTGGGATAATTATTTAAACCAGGAACAAAGAGACAGTATCATTAATGCTGTTCTCAAAGATGATGAAGGCCTTCCAATCTTTGATGAAAGGATTGGAACAGCTAGACCAGATGGATGTAATACCCTTATATTCACCATCATCAAACACTTTGTTGGCACTCCTAGTAGCATAACTGCTAGGATCCATGACCAATTGACCAACCTAAAATGTCCCACACTTAGTGACTTTAGGTGGTATAAATATGTCTTTGTTTCTCGTGTTATGGTTCGCCCAGATTGCCAAAAAGCTTTCTGAAAAGAAAAATTTGTTAATGGATTACCTAATCTCTTTGCCCATAAGGTTAGAGAAGTCCTTAGCAAAGACACAGGAATCATTGAATATGATAATCTTGCTTATGGAGAATTCATTAGCACCATCCAGAATGTAGGATTAAAATGGTGTGTTGATTTGAGAATCAATAAGCAATTAACAAATGAAAAACATAAGGCTAAATATGAATTAGGAAATTTTTGTGAACAATATGGGTTACAGCCATTAGCTCCTTCCCATAAGAAACACAAAAAATCCAAAACACATAAGCCTTATTCTAAAAATAAATCTTACCAAAGATTTTTCCCTCACCACAAAACTGCCAAGAGATCTAAACCTGAACCTTCAAGAAAACCTAGAAGACATTTTAGATCCCAAAGGACAGACAAAAAAGGAAAGGGGAAAGTCCAAGATAATATCAAATGTTTTAACTGTGGAAAACCAGGCCACATTAGTCCTGATTGTCCAGTTAAAAAACAGGTCAAAAGATTAAATTTATCCCAAGATGATGAGGACAGAATCCTTGAAATCTTTATGATAAATAATTCGGAAAGTTCTGAAGAATCAAACAGCCCTGTAGGCATCTCAGACTCTTCAGATTATTATTCAGCCTCTGATTACCCTGATAAACCTAGAATTAAAATAGGATGTTCTGGTCAAAAACAAGTCAGAGTAATCACTAAACAAAATGAAGAACACATACTTATAGACTTGATCTCCAAGATAGAAGATCCAGATCTAAAAGATAAGTATGTAAAACAGCTTAGAAACCTTTTCAGTAAAAAGGATAATAAGTAACCTATTATAGAAAAACCATTAATAAGTCTTAACAAAACTATGGAAAGATTTAGTAAGGAAAAGAAAAAAGAAATCACCTTACAAGATCTCCAAAGTGAAGTTAATAAGCTTAAAATTGAGATAAAAGATTTAAAAGCTCAAGACAAGAAATTTGCTGAAGCTTTAACTCTTTTACAAACAGAAAAATATTCTGAAAAATCCCAGGATTCTGATCCAGAAGATCAGACTGCAGATTTTACTAATCCTTTTGATCATCAAGGCTATACACAGGGGATACCAGTAACCTCCTCCTTTCAGACGGAAACTTCTGGTGTAACGAACCTGCCTTCATTCCAGGAAGGAGCCACTTCTGATGACAAAAGAATTAGTCTGATTAATTCTTTAACTGTCCAAAAATGGCATGTTGAAGTAAAATTAATCATTAACAACAGTTATCATATTACTGTTATTGCCTTATTAGACACTGGAGCAGATGTAAACTGCATCCAAGAAGGATTAATTCCAACCATGTTTTATGAAAAAACATTGGAAAGAATTAGTTCTGCTAATGGCAGTAAAATGAATGTTAAATACAAACTTCCAAGAGTTCATGTATGTCAACAAGATGTATGTTTTGAAACATCATTCTTACTTGTTAAAGACATGACTGACTCTGTTATACTTGGTCTTCCATTTATATATCTTTTGTACCCTTTTAGTACAGATACAGATGGAATATCAACCAAGCATTTTGGAAGAAAAATTGTATTTACATTTATTACCAAACCTGAGAAAAAACATTTAAGGCAGCTAAAAGACGTTTCTGTCTCACAGTCCCTTAATGTTATAAACAGAAAAATTAAACAAGTGGAATTTCTTAAACAAGAGATTAACCACCTCAGAACTAAAGAACACCTAACCAACCCAATCTTACAACAAAAGATTGATAGGTTTAGGGAAAAACTAGAATCAGAAGTTTGTTCCTCCCTTCCTACAGCATTCTGGCATAGGAAGAAACACATGGTTAGACTTCCTTATGTCAAAGGATTTAAGGAAGACAATATTCCCACTAAGTCTAGACCAATCCAAATGAACCATGAAACTACTGAGATTTGTAAAAAGGAAATCACAGAGTTATTAAAAAGTGGTATCATTAGGAATAGCAGATCACCTTGGTCTTGTCCTGCTTTCTATGTAGTCAAAAACGCAGAATTAGAAAGAGGAGTCTCAAGGTTAGTCATAAACTATAAACCTTTAAACAAGGTTTTAGAATGGATAAGATACCCTATACCTAACAAACAGGATTTGATAAAAAGACTCAATAAGTCTACTATCTTTTTCAAATTTGACCTTAAGAGTGGTTTTTGGCAAATACAAATCCACACTATGGATAGGTATAAAACCGCTTTTACCACTCCTTTCGGACATTATGAATGGAATGTCATGCCTTTTGGGTTAAAAAATGCCCCAAGTGAATTCTAGAACATAATGAATGAAGTCTTTAATTGTATCAGTCATTTTTCTATTGTCTATATAGATGATATACTTATCTTCTCCAAGACAATAGAAGAACATTGGAAGCACCTCTATGCTTTCAATACAATTATCCAACAAAATGGATTAGTATTATCTGCATCCAAGATTAAATTGTTCCAAACCTCAGTAAGGTTTTTAGGATACAATATCCAGGATTCTACTATCACTCCTATTAGTAGAGCCATCCAGTTTGCAGATAAATTTTCAGATGAAATCCTAGACAAAACTCAATTACAAAGGTTTTTAGGTTCCCTAAATTATGTTTCTGACTTTTATCAGGATCTTAGGAAAACCATCAAACCTCTGTATGACAGGCTCAAAGGAAATCCTTCTCCTTGGACCACTGTTCATACTTCTATTGTTCAACAGGTCAAGAAGTTCATAAAAACTCTTCCCTGTCTTGGTATTCCGTCCGTTGATTCTTTTAAAATCATCCAGACTGATGCCTCTGATATTGGTTATGGTGGAATCCTCCTTCAGAGAGAATCTCCTAATTCTCCTGAACAAATTGTTCGATTCCATTCTGGTATTTGGAATAAAACTCAAAAGAATTATTCCACTATTAAAAAAGAGATTTTATCTATTGTCCTGTGTATCTCTAAATTCCAGGATGATATATTAAATCAGAAATTCCTTGTGCGGGTTGACTGTAAATCAGCCAAGGATGTTTTAACCAAAGATGTCAAAAATATAGCTGCTAAGCAAATTTTTGCTAGATGGCAATCTATTTTAAGTATTTTCGATTTTGATATAGAATATATCAAAGGAGAATATAATTATATTCCTGATTTCCTAACCAGAGAATTTTTGCAAGAACCTCATGGACGACAGGAAACCTAGTTCATCTGGAACCTCCTCCAAAAATACGGGGGGAAAGAAGGATAAACAAAAACAACATAAATCTGAACCTGACTTGCCAGTAGCCTTGTCAAACAGATTTTTATCATTGGAAACTACTCAGCCCAATAGGCCAGTAGCCCAATCTGCCTTGGTTATTCGGCCTGTAGCCGTATCAACCACTGTCAACCCACTAACCTTTACCCAAATGGCCCAACAACCACCTGTCAGGACCACTAGTGCCATGACAAACCCCTATAAGGCCTCACAACCCTTTGCAGCCCAATTAGGCCCAAAGGTTGATTATATCAAAGCCCATTCCCAGAATGTTCTAGCTATTGAACTAGCTCATTCTAAATATAAGGATCCAAAAGACCTTGTAAAGGCCTACCTCCCAAAAGGTTGGACCTACATTCCAGTAGACTTGGAAAAACTCCATAGTTTTTACCAAGATATTCTCTACTACACCAAATCTATCCATACCAAGCCCATCCTTGATAAGATAAACCCAAATAAGGTTCTCTATTATAGTTTGGTCATAACCAAAATTATTTCTGTTGAGGAATGGGGTTCTCACCCTTCTTTGCTCAGAGAACTTCCCTTTCATAACAGACATTTTAATTACTATGACTANCTCTAAACCAGAGAAAAAACATTTAAGGCAGCTAAAAGACGTTTCTGTCTCGCAGTCCCTTAATGTTATAAACAGAAAGATTAAACAAGTGGAATTTCTTAAACAAGAGATTAACCACCTCAGAACTAAAGAACACCTAACCAACCCAATCTTACAACANCCAGAATGAGGATTTGTCCCATTCCTGGTTCTTGAATTTTCATAAAGATTTCAAAAGCCATATTCCTGCATGGTTTAATCAGTGGTGGCATCAACATGGTCCCGTTGATGAAATCTTTCCAGCTGATCTCAAAGATCAGATCAATATCTTCTACTCCTCTTACCATCCTAGTAAACAGGAGTCCCCATTTCCCTTATTACTAATATTTATTTGCAGGTACAAAGTCCCCTGGATACTCAAATGGCAATGGGAAATTGTTGGATTTAATCTAACCCGGCAATTTTATGCCAAATGGTGGCCCAGGTTTCAGCATAGTGACATTATTGTCATGGTGAAACGAGACTTCCCTGTAAGGGTCCCAACTCCAGTAGTAGTTTCAGGCCCCTTACAACCAGCAACACCAGTGAAGGAATTGCCCGCTCAATCAAGCCAGGCTAGCCTTCCTATAGCACAGACCAGACCAAAAGAATCTTCATCTGAAGGTTCTAAAGGCTCCAGCAAGAAGTCCAGCAAGAAGAAGTCCAAAGCAAAACTCCTCAAGAAGCTCTTGGATCAACTTGACTCAGACAGTAGCTCATCGTCTTCCCAAGGATCCTTCACAATAGATCTTCCTCCTAGATATGCTCAGGATCCGTATGAAGGAATAGAAGACTTTGATGTTGATGATCTCACTCCTGACCTTGCATTCCCGTGAATTATGATTTACATAAAGTGGCTTCAATCACTACTTTCTTCAAAAGAGAAAGAAAAGTTGTCCACTCTGTGTAAAAATAATATCACAAGTCTGCATAGGATCCCCTTTCCCTAAAAGCAGGATTCTCACAGACAAAGGCAGGACCCATAATCTGTTTTTCCACCGAAAGATGGATTCTCAGGACAGACAGACAGGACCCACTAGTCCCTTCAACATGTCCTAGTTACCCGGGTAAAAGAATCTTACTCCACTTTTCAGCCGAAAGCAAGAAAGTGAATTTACTTTACCCTGACTAAAAGAGAAAGGCAGAATTATTGCACAAGGGGAATTCGGAGTCCCTTACCTCTATATAAGGCAGCTCCCTCTCCTCAGAAGAACTCAAGTTTTGAAAACCTCAGACACTCTAGTCTGGTTTCAAAATAACATTACAAGCCACTAATACTTGTAAACCTACCCCTCACTTGTAAAACCTTCTTCAATGATACAAAAGAAGAGCTCTATCTCCCTTTTATTTACCGCTTATACTCACTAGACCTCTAGTTCTAGTGTTGTAAGTATTTATTTTCTTAATTGAAATATTTTGTATTTTTCAGTCTAATTGATCTATTCATCTGTCTTCTATGAATTCCGCATCTGTGTTCTAGTGTTGTAAGTATTTATTTACTTAATTAAAATATTTTGTATTTTTCAGTCTAATTGATCTATTCATCTGTCTTCTATGAATTCCGCATCTGTCTTTTATTCTAGCAATAATTTTGTGTTTGAAGATACTCTACAATACAAAAAATTATGCAATATTTGTACATAGAAAAATTTTCTTTTTTGTTTAACTATGCAATTTAAAATTAAAGTGAACAGGGAGAAAATAAAAAAGGTATATAGAATAGAGAAGAGAGAAGTAAGTGTAGCTTAGTGGTAATATCTAGTATTGGGGAGTATTCATTGAATTGTCTTACCTTAAGGACCGAACAACGAATATGATATTTTCGAGCGGGAAAAAAAAATTGTGGGATAAATTTTGTACCATTAGGTCAAAATAGATGAAAACTGAACCAGTCTTAACCATTTTTATATTTTTATAAGTTGATAATTTAACTGTCTAATTGTCACTCTTGTACAATATCATATAATGGTGTCTATTAGAGATCTTTTACCCTAACCCATGAGATTTTTGAAAGTTATACCCAAAATAGGGTTATTTTCAAATTATTTTTCAAACTCAAGTATTTTTAAAAACGTAACTCCAACTAACCTTTTTATACCAAAAGATGTTAGTTTTACTGACTTTTTTGCGTAAAATCGTCATTACAACCAACATCTTTAAAAAACCTTTATATTTTTTAAAAGTCGCATAAAACGTTGGTTTGACTAACGTCTTCTTAAAAACGTTGGTTGAACCAACATTTTATGCGTTTGTTATGGGACATTGTTTTTTTTTTGAATGTTTAATTTATTTATTAAATATTGAATTATATGCAAAATAAATATATTTTGATCATTTTAAAATTAAAACATTGAAATGTATACATTTAATTAATTTTAATTTAACATTCAAACATAAGTTGTTGTGATTGATGTCGACAATAATGTTTATTAAAACAAAGTGATGTCAAATCTAATTTATTCATAACTAAAAAACTGAGCATTTATTTCATAACACTTTTCAGNGTTGTTGTGATTGATGTCGACAATAATGTTTATTAAAACAAAGTGATGTAAAATCTAATTTATTCATAACTAAAAAACTGAGCATTTATTTCATAACACTTTTCAGTGCAATTGATGGGGTAAAAGGGTGTCAATCACGCGGTTGATGTTCAAAACAACATAGAGGATTACTGAGTACACATAAATTTGATGGAATAAAGTGTCTAACGCATCATCGTCCAAATCAAAGAAATCAGAAAGTTCAAGATCAGAAAAAAGTAACGAATCCTTTAAAATTTCAATTTCAGTATATTCAGGATTAAAATGNGATTGATGTTCAAAACAACATAGAGGATTACTGAGTACACATAAATTTGATGGAATAAAGTGTCTTACGCATCATCGTCCAAATCAAAGAAATCAGAAAGTTCAAGATCGGAAAAAAGTAACGAATCCTTTAAAATTTCAATTTCAGTATATTCAGGATTAAAATGTTCTATTTTTGCATTCGATTGCATGTAAACGATCAAGTCGACACTATATTTGATCATTTTCACGTTCAAACCTTAATATGATATTTTCATGATTGTTTGAATTCTGTGGATCATAAATATAAGTTGAACGTGTCTTCAGTACCGCAAGTTTATTCCAACGACAAAATACTTCAAGGTCACAACGTTTGTCATATAACTGTCGTCAACTTAGTGTAGTTTCGATATGAGCACCTCGAGGTGGATAGTCNTATGTGGATCATAAATATAAGTTGAACGTGTCTTCAGTACCGCAAGTCTATTCCAACGACAAAATACTTCAAGGTCACAACGTTTGTCATATAACTGTCGTCAACTTAGTGTAGTTTCGATATGAGCACCTCGAGGTGGATAGTCAGTTGCAAACCCAATAATTATATATCCAACTTGACCAAATGGGTGATAAGGGTCGATGGGCTCATTGTGAAACTTATGCTTTCTTCCATACCATATTACACCACTGGAATTTGTATATGATCCAAAAGAATGAANTAAATATAAGTTGAACGTGTCTTCAGTACCGCAAGTTTATTCCAACGACAAAATACTTCAAGGTCACAACGTTTGTCATATAACTGTCGTCAACTTAGTGTAGTTTCGATATGAGCACCTCGAGGTGGATAGTCAGTTGCAAACCCAATAATTATATATCCAACTTGACCAAATGGGTGATAAGGGTCGATGGGCTCATTGTGAAACTTATGCTTTCTTCCATACCATGTTACACCACTGGAATCTGTATATGATCCAAAAGAATGAATTCTGTTCAACGATGTTGAGCGTTCACATTTGTTGGTCGAAGATGAAATATTTTGTTCATTGCTTGAAGAAAAACCTTCATTGGTTTGGCTATACTGTGTATNTATTACACCACTGGAATTTGTATATGATCCAAAAGAATGAACTCTGTTCAACAATGTTGAGCGTTCACATTTGTTGGTCGAAGATGAAATATTTTGTTCATTGCTTGAAGAAAAACCTTCATTGGTTTGGCTATACTGTGTATTTGATGTTCGTCTATACATTTTGTTTCGTATCCATTACACAATTGGGAATACTAATATATATAGGCTCGGTTTGGCAATTTAAAATAACATTGAAATAATAGCAAACTGTTTAGTTAGGAACTGATTTGACAATGAGAGGATGTGACAATGAAAATGTTGTGATATGACAAAACACTGAATAGACTAATAAAGCAATGAGATNGAATACTAATATATATAGGCTTGGTTTGGCAATTTAAAATAACATTGAAATAATAGCAAACTGTTTAGTTAGGAACTGATTTGACAATGAGAGGATGTAACAATGAAAATGTTGTGATATGACAAAACACTGAATAGACTAATAAAGCAATGAGATTGCTTAACATTAAATTGGACATACACATAAACGTTATACGCACAATCAGTTGGACACTAATTACATTTGTTAATCTTCATCAGACATATACTCGTCTGATAGCTATTGTTCATTAGACAATACAGTAGATCTCTTAATTGTTGTCAACTCCCTTCCAAATGCACTGGTCACCATGTTAGTTACTAATTGGAGCATATAATATCGACACTTACGCACCATCATTCTATTATTCTCCTTTTGTACACATTTAACTGCTGCTTCATAGTCCACTCTATTCCTCTGTGGCATGGTAAGTGAAAGTATATGTGGCACCGATATACCAAGCTCTCTTAGATATGTGTATAATAAGTGTGATTCATTAGCACAAAAATTTCACTCTCGTCAGAGTCCGACATAATACTCTTTTGCATTAGAAAATCTCTCACTCTTGTAATCATCATTTTGCTCTTGTAATCATCATTTTGCTCTTGTAACAACCAAATTCTTTNGTCATAATACTCTTTTGGATTAGAAAATCTCTCACTCTTGTAATCATCATTTTGCTCTTGTAACAACCAAATTCTTTGATGTCTACGACTNGACATAATACTCTTTTGCATTAGAAAATCTCTCACTCTTGTAATCATCATTTTGCTCTTGTAATCATCATTTTGCTCTTGTAACAACCAAATTCTTTGATGTCTACGACTATTATCAATGGTCAATGGTCTTGATGTAGACACAATGTGCAATACAAGCAATATGAACCACCCGTTATTGTGTTTTTATAGTGGTTTCATTGTATTCAAGCAGCAATGTGTAGTCATTTATTTTGTCAAATAAGTGCATTTGTCATCAATGCAGTAGTGTGTAGTCACCTTTTTTATTTGAGTTGATGGTCATATATTGAAATAAGAGTGCAGTTAGTGTGACTACACGCTGGTACCTATCAATGTGACTATACACTGAGACATCTCATTCATTGAAGTTGGTAGACCCTAATTCACGTCTATGAAACATTCAACAATATCAGGGTTTTTGGCATTGAACTAGTGTGTAGTCACAGGATTTTGAATGTGACTACTCACCGGTCCATTGAAATGAAATGCAATGTGTTGTCAATTTATTGGTTTGTCTTTATTTCAAATAGTGTTGATGCATTTCATTCACGTGGGCTACTAAACAACAAACATGTACAACAGGACAACTGCATCAATGTTGTTCATTATGACTACACATTTGTTCAATGTCAGTCATTGTGACTACACAATGGTTCAATGCCATTCATTGAGGTGAACAGTATTTGAAACTCTGGGTTATCATTGGGCATTAAAGGATGAGTTCTTTTATCTGATGAATCCTCGCTTACACTATTCACGAATGACTAGAAACACAATGATGGTGGAATGGCAATATCATTTGACGGAAAGAGAAAATCTAAGCTTAGATTTACGTTCTTACAACATAAGAAGGTCTCGACAAGTTGTCATTGGTATTACCACTCCTCAAGAATTAGAGTGAGCATTGTTTCGTATTCAAGCTAAGCATAATCGAATGACAATCTGTTTCAATCGATACAACCACCATTGCATCGCAAGAGACCGTGTTGTAGAAGGAGGATACAAGAAGCAATTTTAAGCTTCCAATTGAGTGGGGAAGCTAGATGTATTTCTGATGTTGAGAGATCTGACGAACATTTAGACATTATCGTCGTATTTGTGTTTTCAGTATGTTTCTTTATTATATTTCTATGAAATATGGTGTATTACTCCAGTTAGTGTTGTCCATGTCGTATTTGTGCTTCTAGTATGTTTCTTTATTATGTTTCTATGAAATATGGTGTATTACTCCAGTTAGTGTTATCCATGTGTATTCGATAAATTGTGTTAATGTTGGTTACAAAACGTTGCATAGAGTATTTAATAACTAATTTGAAAAGCAGTAATGNGGTGTATTACTCCAGTTAGTGTTATCCATGTGTATTCGATAAATTGTGTTAAAGTTGGTTACAAAACGTTGCATAGAGTATTTAATAACTAATTTGAAAAGCAGTAATGGAATTACACTATATTAAACTATAAACCCAAAAAGTTTGTATATACAACACTAATTAACACAATTTATATACAACATAGATAAAAAAAATTGGATTACGTACAAAAAGGTGGTGGTCTTTTCTGTCGCTTGGGCCGTCGTCCATCAGGAGGAGCCAGAGTCTCTTGAGTCACTCCACCATCTACAAGATCNCAAAAAGGTGGTGGTATTTTCTGTCGCTTGGGCCGTCGTCCATCAGGAGGAGCCAGAGTCTCTTGAGTCACTCCACCATCTACAAGATCATGTGCATGGTGGCCAAGACGACTGACTTCATGCCCACCTCCGTCTCACCCTCTGTGTGAAAGTGGTGGNCCAAAAGGTGGTGGTCTTTTCTGTCGCTTGGGCCGCCGTCCATCAGGAGGAGCCAGAGTCTCTTGAGTCACTCCACCATCTACAAGATCATGTGCATGGTGACCAAGACGACTGACTTCATGCCCACCTCCGTCTCACCCTCTGTGTGAAAGTGGTGGCTCCTGTGTCACTCCTTTAGCAGGAACCTCGGCATCATCAGAAGAATCCTCACATGGGATAGAAAAAGTACATCAATGAGGCATTGGTGGGATAGTGTTTGGAATATAAGCCACATCGGCCAAGGTTATACTTCTTAAAAAAAAATATTGTATCCAGTAGATTCATAGTTGTACCACCACTCACAATCGAGCCAAGGTTATACTTCTTGATGGCACCCAAAAATTTAGGCAACATACCGTAGGACGAGTCACAATGAACGAAAATCTTAGCAATTGTCTTATTCCTCACAATCCATGCTTTTTTATAGGAAATATCATACTTAAACTTCTCTTTTATGTTCTTTTGAATTGTTGACATTTTTGTTTCTCGGGTATCACCAAGAAGTCCCAATATATTATGATATATGAAGTCAGAGTCTAATCGCTTACAGTTACGATCATTCGAGGGTGGAAACAAATTTGAGGTCCATCATATTTCTTGATCTGAAACATTTTGATTTGTTTCTTAAAACAAACACGTAGTCTCCACTTGCAGCTAAGCTGCATGTATATGTTGCACTGTACAGCCCACACCGTTGTATTCGTCTGGACCACGACATAATCATGATTCAATTGATGGAATACCATTTAACTACCCTAATCAATGAAACTTTATCCTTAAAAATCATACCCTTCGTCAACTCCATCTTTAGCGGATCCCACAAATTCAATTCAAAAGACAGTACTAAGTTATCTATTTCAGTATGCAGACCAAATTCAATGGTTGAGAAGGAGATAGAGTAAGGCTTATGCATCTGAACCTCTGCACCAGCCTCAAAATCAATACAAAGAGTCAACTCCGTGGAGCCCAACTCATTGCTATGATTTTCTTTCTTGATCATGCCATTACCTTAGTTTTTAATAATCATCCTAATATTTGGTTGCTTCAAGTACTTACTCTCTCTCTCTCACACACACACACACAAGAATATCCATCTATGTCATGATCATATATCTCAGAAGGGAANCCCCAAGAAGTCCCAATATATTATGATATATGAAGTCAGAGTCTAATTGCTTACAGTTACGATCATTTGAGGGTAGAAACAAATTTGAGGTCCATCATATTTCTTGATCTGAAACATTTTGATTTGTTTCTTAAAACAGACACGTAGTCTCCACTTGCAGCTAAGCTGCATGTATATGTTGCACTGTACAGCCCACACCGTTGTATTCGTCTGGACCACGACATAATCATGATTCAATTGATGGAATACCATTTAACTACCCTAATCAATGAAACTTTATCCTTAAAAATCATACCCTTCGTCAACTCCATCTTTAGCGGATCCCACAAATTCAATTCAAAAGACAGTACTAAGTTATCTATTTCAGTATGCAGACCAAATTCAATGGTTGAGAAGGAGATAGAGTAAGGCTTATGCATCTGAACCTCTGCACCAGCCTCAAAATCAATACAAAGAGTCAACTCCGTGGAGCCCAACTCATTGCTATGATTTTCTTTCTTGATCATGCCATTACCTTAGTTTTTAATAATCATCCTAATATTTGGTTGCTTCAAGTACTTACTCTCTCTCTCACACACACACACAAGAATATCCATCTATGTCATGATCATATATCTCAGAAGGGAAATAGATTATATAATCTTGAGCTTGAATAAAATGGAAGGTGGGAATTGGACAAGGGCCCCGTGCCACTCTAAAATTGGTGTATGATACTGTGTTTGATAGTTCGTCGATTTAATTTTTCAATTTCCACTATTCTATTTTAATAAACTTGATCTCATTTTAATCACACAAATAAGATAAAAACATTATCTTGTAACTTCTTTTTTCCTTTTGCTCTGTTTTGTTTTCTTGGGAAATTTTATTGTTTTTTAATCCAAATTTACTTCATTTCTCTAAACTTAATTGTATGAGTAAAAAAAAAAAAACATGCACACACACACACACACATATAAATATATCTGCATAATGTGTTCATCAAGACGTATGTGAATCATTTTCACGAATATGTTTTTGTTGTTGATGAAATAGAATTCCTACTCCAAAAAACATTGCTTCGAAAAAGTGATACTAAATAGTACATTAATTTCTTTGAATTATGCAAATCGGAAACGCAGTATAGAACATATTGTTTATTGCAAGGATTATGTCAAGAAAAGTACTACTTCCACGACTAAGGTATTCCATTCTCAAGGGTTTTCTAATTCCTCAAGTCCCATAATTCATCAAACTTTAACCGTCGGAGAGCTTGAAAACCAACACCAAACAGAACAGTTTCTCTCTGTCAGTTACTCTTATCTTGCCTCTCATGTACTCGTTAGGACCGCCAGCGATGTGTGTATATAAATTAATTATTTAAACTTTCAATCATATTTTTTAATTATTTAAAATATAAATTAATATCATTTTAATATTAATAAAAATTGTCCAGTGATATTACGGTTTCGGAGAGTTTGGTAGTAAAGTTATAATAAGAAGAGATAATAAATTCCGTGTGTGGGAGAGAGACAGAGAAATTGCATTTGCAGAAACCCCTCCAATCATGTGTGATATCTTTAGAATATGCATGCTAGCAGAATAGAGGTTTGGCATCTATTGGTCTTTCCTTGTAATCCTAGTCCAAAGCAGAAAAATTATGTGTATTACATATATTGTACTACATAACTATTTCCACAAAACAAACACACAAGACTTCGCTCACCAGGTTACATTTACCACAAGAGGCAAGAAGATATAACAGAATATTTATTGTAGTAAAAGGGGGGGGGAGAAAAGGGCTTCCCCAAACAGGGGAGGGAGGGGGGGGGCAGCATAAAAGTGATACAATCTACACATTGCCAAACGGATTATTCAGTGCACTGGATGGTGAGGTTTTTCCACTGCACAAGTTTAANCTCAAGTCCCATAATTCATCAAACTTTAACCGTCGGAGAGCATGAAAACCAACACCAAACAGAACAGTTTCTCTCTGTCAGTTACGCTTATCTTGGCTCTCATGTACTCGTTAGGACCGCCAGCGATGTGTGTATAGGTTCTACACGCACACACCCCACCCTTACACACACACACACTATTATAAAATAATCAAATTAAAGACGAGAGGCTTTGAAAAGATTTCTTTCCCTAAATACTAATTTGCTAAAATTTTAAAAAAATTAATTAATTCACTCCAATCAAAACATTACATGTGTCATTTGTAACTACTCTCTCCATTTTTTTAATACTTTAAAATTTAAACTTTCAATCATATTTTTTAATTATTTAAAATATAAATTAATATCATTTTAATATTAATAAAAATTGTCCAGTGATATTACGGTTTCGGAGAGTTTGGTAGTAAAGTTATAATAAGAAGAGATAATAAATTCCGTGTGTGGGAGAGAGACAGAGAGAAATTGCATTTGCAGAAACCCCTCCAATCATGTGTGATATCTTTAGAATATGCATGCTAGCAGAATAGAGGTTTGGCATCTATTGGTCTTTCCTTGTAATCCTAGTCCAAAGCAGAAAAATTATGTGTATTACATATATTGTACTACATAACTATTTCCACAAAACAAACACACAAGACTTCGCTCACCAGGTTACATTTACCACAAGAGGCAAGAAGATATAACAGAATATTTATTGTAGTAAAAGGGGGGGGGAGAAAAGGGCTTCCCCAAACAGGGGAGGGAGGGGGGGGGCAGCATAAAAGTGATACAATCTACACATTGCCAAACGGATTATTCAGTGCACTGGATGGTGAGGTTTTTCCACTGCACAAGTTTAANTTTCGGAGAGTTTGGTAGTAAAGTTATAATAAGAAGAGATAATAAATTCCGTGTGTGGGAGAGAGACAGAGAAATTGCATTTGCAGAAACCCCTCCAATCATGTGTGATATCTTTAGAATATGCATGCTAGCAGAATAGAGGTTTGGCATCTATTGGTCTTTCCTTGTAATCCTAGTCCAAGCAGAAAAATTATGTGTATTACATATATTGTACTACATAACTATTTCCACAAAACAAACACACAAGACTTCGCTCACCAGGTTACATTTACCACAAGAGGCAAGAAGATATAACAGAATATTTATTGTAGTAAAAGGGGGGGGGAGAAAAGGGCTTCCCCAAACAGGGGAGGGAGGGGGGGGGCAGCATAAAAGTGATACAATCTACACATTGCCAAACGGATTATTCAGTGCACTGGATGGTGAGGGTTTTCCACTGCACAAGTTTAAATGATGTTGGAAGGCAGAATTGCAATATTCACGCAGCGAGGAGCTTCTGGATGTCCTTCTGCACAGATGAAAACAGAGCTTAATAGCCACAAAATTAACTAATACTTCTTTTAAATGCTGTAAAAATGACCAGAAAAGGAAGAAACAAATAAGTGAAGATAACTTTTTTTGCTCAAGTGCTGGCTGTAGGAAATGAACCTCTCACAATAGGGCTAGGGATGACGCTGGCTGTCATACAAGACTTTTATGCTTTACCTTACCAAACCGTTCACAAAGTCTTTATCTTCTGTTAAAGTCTAGTGTGCATGAGAAAAACAATACTTTTTTTTTCAAAAGGTGAAGACAAACAATATTGATCACAGTTCTTAATTTGTCATCTGGTAGGACTACGTGCAAAGATTTTCTCATGCTATCAGATGCTAAAATTCCTTTTTGGGTACGAAGAAAAACTTTATCATAACCCTCGAATGTCAGAAGGGAAAAGAGATGACAGCGAGTTCATCGAGAAAATTGTTATTAGAAGATATGAGAATGATACCTACCACTAGTAGCCCTAGCCAATATGAATGAACTGCAAGGAAACTTTAGTTGAATTGTGTGCTTTCGTATCTGATGAAAATTATAAGTAGATTTGAGTTACCTGAAATTATTTTACCCTATATATCTCTTTAAACAAACAAGAGTGCCCTTGGTGAAGCAAACAGATGATTTAAGGTCATGATTTTCAAACAGCCACTGGCATAAGAATGCGAGACTGAAGTGTTGATGAATGAAAAGGAAATCCAGAAACTTTGAAAACATAAAATCCCTTACTTGTGAAGCATATAAAACATTTTAATATATGGTTCTAAGTCTCCCTACCGCCACTCTAAGATACAAGATGAAACTAACAAGTGCCAATTCCCCAATAGTAGTATTTTAGAAATGAAATATTTCTGTCCTTGAATTTCAAAGAATTGACCTTTTGATTGTGTCTTACTGAAAACTTCATCATCCGCAAGACATTGACTTCCTTACAACTTTATCTGGACAGAGGGTATAGTTTTTCACAGTAGGATGAATGCTATGCAAGTCACATGAATTAAAAACTGTAGATTCTAGGATGAATTCTATATAAATCACACATCATCGAAACTTGATTTTAGAGATTCTCGTCATAGTAATGATTATATATTGTACCTACTACAAAATACTGTAATATGGAGGAAAAAAAAAACACCATGGTAGGTCATCATAAGCATACCAAGGTCATCAACATTGATGTAGAAAGATACAAAGAACCATTATATCACTAACTCACACCACACTGACGCCATTTGTTAAAATGATCAAACAGTCTCATAAGGCCTCCTTGTGTTCTACGACACATCAGCATAGAGATGACTGTGGGTCGACTAAGAGTATATTCACATGTGCTATTTTAAAAGTGTAAGATCTCCCTTCAAAAAGAACTTGACTAACAATGTACTGCATACCTTCTAGACAGCGAATGACATTAGGACCATATCAACTTATCTTCTAATAAGACGAGTATCTAAACACCTTTCATGCATTTTAAGGGGCTATTGTGTGATGCAAAATGGCAAAAGCTGGTGCCATTTAGTATGACAACATCTTTTGGTCTAAGTAGCAATTACTCCAAAGCCAGAGTAGAAGCCCACAGCTGGTCTCAACAACCTCACATAGCATCCCACACTGGGTAATTTTTTTCCAGTTCTGTCATGTTCACCAGGGCTGCAAAGTGTAGATTATGATGTACTCCTGCTGATAGAATTTACAATATACATGTTAGATTGTTGATATCATATTGTTCTAATTTCCTACTTTGTTGTTTTTCTATTGTTCTACTTTTCTATTAGGGTTGTTAAACGATCCGAGGTCAGCTCGGACTCAGCTCGCTCAAGCTATCTAAAAAAATTTTTAGGCTCAGTTAAAATACGAGCCAAGCCCAACCTATTCGCAAGCCTGAGCTTCTCTATGTTTTGTATGTTTTTACTATTTTACCACTTATTCAAAACCAAACCTCCTAGGATTTTTAAGGGTGCTTTTGTAAAACAAACAAATGAAAATTCAAACAAAGTATGAATATTTTATCAAACCTATCTTATCATGGCAGCCAACTCACGTGACTGTACCTATGCTCCTCTCTCTCTCTCTCTCTCTCTCCAATGAAGTAAGTAACCGTGAGCCCTAAACCCAAGTTGCCTCTCGATACTCGGTAGTTGGTCCGACTACCCCTTCTGTCTCTCTCTCCCCCCTATTTCTTCACAAACTCATTCTTCTTTTTTGTTCTCCCATTGATTCTTCCAAATTCTTCCTCATCGACTCTCTTAGGTATCTCTAGCTTTTACCCATCACCACGACATTAACAACTCAAATCCAATCACCAAGTATCTAATCCCAGTTGGTATGAGAAGATGCAAAAGTTGATATTATTGTCAATGGCCATCCGGTGTATGCATTTGTATGGAGTTATATTGTATTTGACTTGTAAGTTTTGACTTGGATTTAGAGTTTTTTTTTTGTGATAAGATTTGTATTTGGTATTTGGTTTATGTAAATTTATATGAAATTTATGACTTTGAACTTGGGATTTGAGATTTAGGTTTGTGGATTTGGTATTTTGAGATTTGTGGAGTATGGATTTGAGATTAATTTCCGGGCTCGAGCTTGTGTTGAGCTGAGCTTAAACAAAAAACTAGGCTTGATGTTCAAGCTCGAGCCAAGCCTACGCAACCCTTTAACAGCCTGAGCTGAGCATAACCATAGCCAAACTCGGAAGGCTCGACTCAATTAACATCCCTATTTCCTATTATGTTCTACTTTCCTAATATTACAATTGTCTTCAATATCACACTAATATAAATAGGTAATAAAGTGTACGCAATACAAACTACGTTCAAATATTGTTTCATAATCTCTTCTTCTCTTTACTTAAAACTCTAGTATTCAATTATTCAGGTTTCAACTTGATATCAAAGCAAGATACTTGATTGAGTGGAGCCCTAGGCGAGTGAGGGCCCTAGGTGAGCGCCTCACTTGGAAGGGTTGGGCCGGCCCTGCATACATTAAATTGTAGTCATCTCTGTATTTTTCAGGTATTGTCGTCTTTGGTGTTAAACTCTGTTTTAGTGTCTGTTCAGTGGCTTTCGGCCCAGTTTGGTACTGGTTTAGTGGTTTCCATCTTGGTTCAATATTTTCAGCTGGATTCAGTGTCAGTTAAGTGATTTTCAACTTAGTTTGATGATGGTTTAGTGATATATATCCCAGTTCATGTCGGTCTAATGTTTTCAGCCCAGTCTACTGCTAGTTCAATGTTTCCAGCCCAATTTCGTGTCGGTTCAATGGTTTTTGGCCGAGTTTGGTGCTAGTTTAATGAGTTTATTCCCGATTCAATGTCATTTCAGTGTTTTCAGTCCGATTTAGTTCTAGTCTAGCTGTTTTCAAGCTAGTTTAGAGCTGGTTTAGTGATTTTAGACTAGTTCAGTGTCGGTTCAATCCTTTTCAATTTGTTTCAGTGCCAATTTTACAATTTTCAGCCCGGTTTAGTATGGGTTTTGTAGTTTTCAACACTGGTTTGACCCCTTTTTTGGCTAATTCATCTTTAGTTGTGCTCAGTTTAATCTATTTTCAATTGTTACAACTGAATTTGCGGTTGCCTATCATTTGTTGTGGTGGTGTTGCTTCTTTTTGTTTGTGCCTGTATTGTTATTGTTCAGTTCATGTCTTAGACTTCACATGGAGCAAATATCTAGGTTTGTTGCTCAAGTGAAGTATCTTGGTAGTGTGTTTCGATTAAAGAAGTCCTTATATGATCTAAAACAGTCACATGGAGCTTGGTTTTATTATATTTACTGTATACACGGAGATATTGCAACCTCATTTGTAAAGTCTAGTAACTAACTCCACAATATTATTCCCAAACCCGTGACGCAATCCACCTTTAGTAGTCTTTATTTCATGAAGGGTATTTTGATCCTTACACCTCAGCTTGAAGAGCAATGGTAAGTTGTTACTCTCCTATTATGTTGTTTTCCTAGTGTTCTATTTTTTTACTATCATTTTCCTACTATGTTCTACTTTCCTAATATTGTAATTGTCTTCAAAATCAATCTACTATGAATAAGTAATAGAATGTCGACAACACAAACCCTACACACATTATTGTTTCAATATCTCTTTCTTCATCTCTTATTCTTCTTCTATTCTTTTGCTAACCTCTAGTATTCAATTATTCAAGTTTAAACTATTCACTTCACGCCAAACTATCTCATACATATGCATCCTTGTATGCCAATTGTTATAAAAAAGAACTAGACTTTGTCATAATTCAAACATTATGTTACTTATTTCCAATCCTTCAACAATTCAAAGCATCTACTTCTTTTTCACATAAAAGCCTTTGTGAACGAATTTGTATAAAAGTATCCTTTGTTTACAAGCTACAGATGGCATCACACGTCAATAAACAATAGATTTAGCAAACAATATGCTTGTCAACTTGCATGTCCTATAGCATTATACAAAGAAGTTGCGCATGGACACCTGCGTTGCAGTTATTGAAAGAAAGCAACAAATCCTACGCTTGCTTGATAATGTCCTATCAAACCCCCATTCCTCCAAAACCCAATGTTCAAAAATTTGTTTGCTCCTTGATCCATTAATCTGATTTAGCTCATGTAGTTTGAGCTTTCACACTTTTTTATTAACTAGTTCTTGACAAAACTTCGAAAATTGTTAATTCGGAAAAAAATACATCTGAATTATCGTTCTAATATAAGCAATCAAGCTTCAACTTCACACCTTTAGCAACCTCCTAGTTTCTCCCAGCCCCTGGATCTTTCTCCAATGGTTGATATGGTTGTAAAGTGAGAAACACCGGTGGTTGTGCAATTTATTGAGCCCCCTTCTAGGATTTTATATTCATAGAAAATTGTGTAAGAATGAACAAGGCAGGGAATTGTTTCTTGAGTGAAATTTTAATTACAAATACATAACTTTCCTTTGGTTCCCACAGTCACTCCCTTGCTCTTTGTAAAGGATAGCTTTAATGGAACCCTTTAAAAACTGAGTCACTAAAGCTCCATTCTCATATAAGCTGTAAGAAACTAGTTTTTAATTTCTTGTTCACTTTATTGTTTATCATTTTATCTCAACGGTTGGATTTTCTACCGATTACCCAATTACAAACTCTGACTTCATTATTAATTGTAGCCTTGGGGAAGCCATTATAACCCTTATCTCCCATGGGTATGAAGCACAAACATTCTCAAAAAAGTGACCTATCTATGTCAGACATGTGTCGGACACCAACACTCCTCGGACACGTGTCTAATATTCTTTTATTCCTGTCCATAATTAAATGATAAAATTTTACTTTTGGACACCGTCCAACACTTCTTTAGACCATGTCATACTAAACAATAAACATATGTTGACATGTAACTAACAAAGCTTAAAAATTTGACTAATAAGAATCTTGTACTATAAGAGAACATATAATTACCAAAACTAGACATGTTAAAATTGTACTCAAAATATAATAATAAAGATAAAAGATGTATAAAAGTTTTGGACAAGAGAAATTGAAAAAATGAGAGCAATCATTTAACCTATATATATGTTGGGTACACGTCTACAAAAAAAATTATGAGACTATTATGATGCTTTATCTAAAAAATTCGCACTAAATGACTAGACATAATATTTACTTATCATAAATTACTAAATTTTTTAAGAATCATATAATCATTATTATTCTCTACTTTTGATCTTAGTTTTCATGGTATCAAATCCACTCTTTTGCAATTGAGTTATCATTAGATGGCTGTTTTGATTTGTCTATCCTTGGTGATTTTATTTTATGGGTTGCTTCAATTGGATTGTCCATGTTCTTGGTTGTTCGATTTGTTGGTTTGATCCAGCTGCGTTTTTCTCCTCTGATTTTGCTAATCTACTGGGTTGTTTGATATGCTGATTTGTTCATGTGGATGTTTTATCAATATGAGAATGAATATCCTCTAATTCTGTTGGTTCAATTAGTTTGATTGATTTGTTGTTGCTTTGATCTTTTATTTTGATTTGCTGGTTGTTGTTTCTCCTTTTTGTTTTCTTCCTTTGTCATCGCTGCCAGTCGCCATCGCTGAAGAGAAGCTTCAGGTTGCCATTGTTGCTGGTGTGTACTAAAAGTTGGTGAATAAAAGTATAATTTATGTAACGGGTCCAGAAGTTGTAATCAAGATTCTGTTGAGAGTAGTCTTCTGTCAAGAGAAGTCTGCTACCAACCAGTCACCACAACTTGCATACCCTGGTTGGTATTGTTGCTTATTGGGCAACTCAATGGAGGATGAGCAGTACATGAACATTACAATGAACAGTGGTCGCTGTTGGGTGTTTTTCGTTGTCCAAAGTTTCAGAACTTATAGATTCAACCACAAAATTTTAAGAGACTATAGATTCAGCCCCAGAAGTTTCTGAAATTTCAGATTCATCCCTAGAAAGTTGAAAAAAAAAATTCATATTCATCTCCATAACTTCCAAAAATTTCAAATTATGAAAAGTGGAAGTTTAGCAGTTATAACATCCATGGATGATCAGTCTCAATCCACCCCTTTCTTGAGTTTAATTGTTGAATAGTTACAAAAACTTCTTTCCACATATCAGCTTAATGACTTATTTGTTCCTTCTAGTAGAGGTTTATCTTCATTAGCTCCTTTAGGCATAACTCAATATATTTGGGTGTTTGATTCGGGTGTTATACATCATATGACTAATGATCCATCTTTATTTATTTTCGCATTGTCTGCCCCTTCTTCTATTACTGTTATGGCTGCTAATGGCACTCCCATATCGTTGCCCAGCGTTGGATCTCTTACTACTTTGTATTTATCTCTTTTTGATGTGTTAGTCAACTCTGTGATCTTAGTTACACTGTTCAATTCTTCTCTACTAATTGTGTTGTGCAAGATCCTCATTCCATTCCAAGAACTTGATTGAGATAGGCCATCAAGTTAGAGGACTAAATGTGTTGGAGAAATTGTATGTTCCTTCTTTTGTTGATTTGTCTTCTTTTCGTTTGAACCCCAAGACTTCTATGTTTTATTTATGGCAATCTCGTCTTGAGCATATTTCTAGTTTTAGTTTGAGATTTTTAGTTTCGATCAGGACTTTAGGAAATTTAAGTACTCATGATATTTCTAATTGTAGTAGTTGTAAAATATACCAAATTCAAGGCTCAGCCTTCAACGAATAGTTCTACTTCTTCATCTGCTCCTTTCGACTTTGTGCATTCTGATGTGTGGGGTCATCCCCCAATTGTCACCAAAGGGGGGTCTTGGACTCTCGATACTATATTACTATTATCTCATAAAGTAGACATCTAAGTTTTTCTCTATCTTTTTTGCTTTCTATTCCATGATTCACACACAATATTTTGCAGTAATTAAATGTTTTTGGCGAGATTTGGGTGAAAAATACAAATATACTACTTTTCTTGATTTATTGAAATCTGATGGAACTATTTAGCAGTCTTCTTGTGCAGACACTCCTGAATAGAATGGTGTGGTCGAGCAAAAGCACATATACATTATGGAGACTGCTCGTTTTCATTGTTTCTATTTGCACTTGTTCTCAACTCTTTTTGGAGGGAGGTAGTTCTCACAGTTGTTCATCTCATTAGCCGAATTCCTTCAATTATTACTTCGAGTGTTTCTCCTTTTGAACGGTCATTTAGTAAACCTCCTGATTACTTCTCATTGCGTGTCTTTGGTTGAACTTCTTTAGTTCTTCTTCCAAAAGCTGAACAAAATAAGCTATCTACTCATTTTACTATGTATGTGTTTCTTGATTATGGTGAGGGACAAAAAAGAATTTCATTGTTATGACCCTGTTGTAAAAAGATTGTATCTCTCCAGACATGTGGTCTTTCNTAGATTATGGTGAGGGACAAAAAGGATATCATTGTTATGACCCTGTTGTAAAAAGATTGTATCTCTCCAGACATGTGGTCTTTCTTGAGCACATTCCTTTCTTTTTCATTCCTACTGCTTCAAGTACATTTAATAAATCTGACATGATTTATATTGACCCTTTCCTCGATGATATTTTTGAAGATTCTTATATTTATGACATGCTCACTTCTAACATTCGCTCTTGATCTCAATCTTCCTCTTTCTCAGTTGTGCCTAGCTCATCTACACATACAATACCTCTAACTCTTTCAGTCGAATCTCCATCAACTTCTAATGATGTGGATTCTAACTCTTCTCGTTATCCTAAGCATATTCGTAAGTGCCTGATCACCTTGATTTTTCTCACACTTGTAATTTCATTGATTTTTGTTCCTTTTTATCTTCTATTCACTCTCTGTCTAAGCCTACCTCCTATAAGGAGGTTGCTATTGATCATATTTGACAACAGACTATAAATGAAGAACTTTATGCACTACATAAGATTGGGACATGGGATCTTGTGCCTTTACATATTAGTAAGCATGTTGTTGGTTGTCCCTAGGTATATAAGATTAGAAAAGTTGATGGTTCAATTGAAAGATATAAGGCCAAATTGGTTACCAAGGCTTTTGCAGAGGAATATGGCATTTATTATGAAGAAACATTTGCTCCTTTTGTAAAGATGACCATTGTTCGTACATTAATTATTGTAGCAGTTGTTTGCTAATAGAAACTATTTCAAATGGATGTTGAAAATGTTTTTCTAAATGGTGATTTGACTGAAGATGTGTTTATGGTTCCTCCACCTGGTTTTGCTCACACTCCAGGTGAGGTATGCAAACTCAAAAAAACTTTGTATGGTCTCAAACAGACTCCTCGGATGTGGTTTAAAAAGTTCTCTACTATAGTTTGTGAGTTTAGTTTTCATTCTAGTGATCATGATTCTGCTCTTTTTCTTCAAGCTATTTTTGTTGGTCAGATTGTTCTTCTCTTATATGTTGATGGTATGATTATGATGGTATCTCAATTTTGCAGGCCGATTTACAACAGCAATTTGAAATGAAAAATCTTGGTCTCTTTCCGGGCATTGAAGTGACTTTATCACCTAAGAGTTATGTTCTTTCTCAATTAAAATATGCAACTGATGCCAAGGCTCAATTAACAAATTCTCAAAATGTTGAGACCCGTGTCGAGCTTAATGCACATTAAAATTCTATTGATGGTGTCCCTTTGGCTGATCCTACTCTGTATCGAGCTCTTGCTGGTAGTTTAGTTTATCTTACTATTACACGACCTGATATTGCTTAAGTTATTCATGTTATGACTCATTTTATTTCTTCTCCGACTACAGTTCACTGGGCTATAGTTCTCCGTATTTTGCATTATCTTCGGGCTACTTTATATCAAAGTTTGTTGCTTTCTTCCACTTCTTTGGAGTTTCATGCCTTTTCTGATGCTGATTAGGTAGGGAATGCCATGAATTGTAAATCCACAAATTTTTGTGTCTTTTTGGGTGATTCCTTAATTTCTTGGAAGAGCAAGAAATAAATTGTTGTCACTCGGTTCACTATTGGGGCTAAATATCGTGCTATGGCTACTAAATTAGAGATAGTTTTGTTGAAATGGTTCCTTGTTGATCTTGGAATTTCTATTTCTGCTTCTACTTCTATTTATTGTGACAATAAGGGTGTTATTTAGATTGCACACAATTATGTTTTCAACAAGCGAACAAAGTATATCCAGATCGACTGTCATTTTATGCACCACCATCTTATGCTCAAGACTATTTCCTTACCTTTTATTTCTTCTACTATGCAATTGGCTAACTTCTTCACTAAGTCTCACATTAAGCTACATTTTCGTTTTCTTTTTGACAAGCTATTGATATTTCTTACTATCACATCATGAATTTGAGGGAGAGTGTTAAGATTGTATTTATATTTTTCTCTATTTAGAATTAGGGGTATTTTGGTCTTTCTTTTGTAGTACGGTTTTCTATATAGTGTATCTTGTAACTAGTTATCATGATTATGAAATATTAGATTTCTTCTCTCTTCCTTTTCTACATATGTATTCTCTACTTTTGTAACAAATTATAAAACTTTATATATGACGCACAATTATCTGTAGCTTGTCCATATCTTTAGTTTTTTAAATGTTGTGTTTGCGTGTCTATGTCGTATCGTAACCATGTCCCTTATTTGTGTCGATGCTTCTTAATATGAAAATAAAGACACGAAAATAACTAAAGGACACTCATGAGAGAGAGAGATTTGTAGGACAAAGTTAAAAAATTAGGAATAAAATGTATGGCTCTCATACTTTCAGTTTCTCCCCGAACAAAATTTATGATACAGCCCATGTGCTACTGCAATGAGCCGCTGAAAAAATTCTCAACATCAATGGACCCCAAGAACCTTCCCTTATGGCTCTCATACATTCAGTTTCTCCCCAAACAAAATTTATGATACTGCCCATGTGCTACTGCAATGGGCCACTGAAAAAATTCTCAACATCAATGGACCCCAAGAACCTTCCCTTCCACATGTCTCTGCTATTTCGATAGATCTAATCAATGGTTAGATAAGACTAAAAGAAAATTCTGGAGGAGTGTTATGGCTCTGGCGCCAAAAGGCCCCTCGAGTCCTCCTAATAGGATACAGTTAGAAAACTGCAAGCGCATTTGAGCGCCTTTTACCCATGACATGGACACTAAGGTAAGTAGGGGGGAGCGGGACATGTTCGACCTCACGTCTAACTAGCGTCAGGTTCCCCCTTACGAGGGTGTTTGGAAGGATGGATTGGGTACTGACTGACCTTTGGCATTATCGATCTCAATGGATCCCTCATTACTACCCAAAGGAGAGGAATAGGTAGGGATGACAAGATTGGAACCCGCGACATTTTTTACCCAAAAAAAAGGTGCTACCAAGCTGCGCTACATCCCTCATATTCAATCCACATCCTCATAGTTATCAGTCCGATACATTAACCATTGCACCAGACAATGAACACTTACTCAAACGACTCATTTTATATTAAAACGTCACATATACCCTTAGGTATGAGTGGGATTTGAAAATGTACTTTACATTGTTAAAAATAATGAATTTCAAAATCATAGTTTTAAATATCTACCGGTAAAAAAACCAATAATTGTATTCCTCCCCGTGAAAAAAGGAAGATCAAATTGGAGATGACTATGAAACAAGGGTTTTTTTTTTTCAAACTGCACTAAGAAATCCTTAAAAATTGCATGTTTCCTTGATGATAAGCTCTACCTAACAAAGGGTCTATAGATACTGAATAATTCTTGTGAAACCCAACTAATTGAAAACGTATATTTCCCACAAACATATAAGCCTGAATTTGTGCACAGATCAAATGATTTATGTTAAGAATAATAGAGTAGTAGTATGTGTAAATTGTTAATAGTAAAAGGGATGTATGTGTTATTATTATTATTGTAAGTTAACTATAAATACAAGTTATGTATGAGAGCTAGGTTAAATTTTCTAACCTCTCTCTTTCTCCCTAATATTGCCTCTAATATTGTGTTATATTAATTCTCTTAACTTAACATGGTATCAGAGCATTAATCTTAGTGTTGTTACTGTTGATGGTAGTCGATCGGTGTACTGCTCATCGAATTTTTTTTATTTGGTTGTGGCTTGTGGTAGTCCATCGGTGTGGTCGACTGGTGGTAGTCGATGGTGTGCTGCTGTTTGGCGTCGTCGTGGTGTTCAACAGGAACGACGGTGGTGGCTTGTGGTAGTCGATTGGTGTGGTTGACGTTGGTGGTAGTCAACTGGTGGTAGTCGACGGTGTGCTACTGTTCGGCGTTGTGGTGGTGTTCAACAGTGAAGGCAGTCGACTGTCTTTGTGGTGGCGATTGTTCGTCGTGGTATAGTCGCCTATCTTCGTGGTGGTCTGTGGAGGTGTTTTGGTGGTGTCCGGTGTTGTGGTGTGGTGGTGTTCGGTGCTGTGGTGGTGTTCAACAGTGAAAGCATAGGGTTTGGTAGAAACCCTAACCAACGAAGGAGAAGATCTGTTCCAGCCAGACCGGTCCAGACCCGGTCCAGTCCAGACCAGACCGGACCGGTCCAGACCAGACCAGACCGGTCCAGACCCGATTCAGTATCCTGATCAAGTCTAGCCAGACCGGTCCAGTCCAAACCAGACCAGACCGGTCCAGACCCGGTTCAGTATCCTGATCAAGTCCAACCATACTGGTCCAGACCCGGTCCAGTTTGGTTCAGCTTTCAAGTGGGCTTCTCCTGTCCAGTTCAGTCCTACAACACTTCTTATTTGCTATCTGCTTTGCTATTTGCTGCATTATTATGGAACCCAAAAATCCTGTGTTGCCTCCTCCTACTCTTATCATTGGTCTCATGACTTCTGTCAAACTCAATGGGACTAATTATACTTTATGGTCACGATCTGTTCAAGTCTTTCTTCGAGAAAAATGATAATATCTGGTGGGTTCTAAACCCAAGGAGGACACTCCGGGGTATGATCAGTAGGAACAAGAGGATGCTCAGATTATTTCTTTATTGTTGAATAGTGTAGAGCCCAATATTAGCTCATCTCTGCTCTATCTTGATACTACCAAAGAGATATAGGATCACTTGGCCACTATGTATTATGGTACAGGTAATTTTACCCGTGCGTATGAGGTGTGCAAGGAGTACTTCCGATTGGAGCAGAGTACTCTGAGCCTTGCGAATTATTACTCTCATGTTCGGGGAGTCTATGAGGAGATGAAAACTTACCATCCGTTTACTACTAATGCAGCAGTTTGACAAAAGCAACATGAGGACCTGAATGTTGTTCGTTTTTTGGTTGGATTGAAACCTGAATATGAGGCTATTCGTTCTCAGATTTTGGGTGGATCTGGTCTTCCATCACTGCTGGAGGTTTTCTCTCGTTTACAGCGTGCTACACTATCTACTACCTCAGTAATTGATCATGGTGTCTCCACTGATCGCTCAGCTCTTGTAGTTCCTAATAACCATAGTGATGGTCATTGAGGTGGTCGTGGTGGTTGCGGAGGTCGTACGGGTGGTCGTGGAGGTCATAATGGATCTCGTTCTTGTACTCACTGTCGCCGTGGAGGACACACTGTTGATTTCTGTTGGAATTTACATGGAAAACCCTCTGGTACTGCTAATCAGGCTTCTTATCAGGATGACACCTCGATTGTTGCTTTCATACCTCGGTCAGCTCCACCAGACACTGGGTCAGTTACTATTACACAGGGTCGAGAGGAGTATGCTCAGTTCCTGTCCCAGCAACAAGCTGTTTCATCTCCCTCCACTGCTACTTTTGCCCAGTCAGGTACTGCTTCCACATGTTTAATGTCCTCCACCCACAGCCATTGGATCATAGATTCTGGTGCCTCTGACCACATGACTAGTGCGTCTGATGTTTTCTCTNGAAAAATGATAATATCTGGTGGGTTCTAAACCCAAGGAGGACACTCCGGGGTATGATCAGTAGGAACAAGAGGATGCTCAGATTATTTCTTTATTGTTGAATAGTGTAGAGCCCAATATTAGCTCATCTCTGCTCTATCTTGATACTACCAAAGAGATATAGGATCACTTGGCCACTATGTATTATGGTACAGGTAATTTTACCCGTGCGTATGAGGTGTGCAAGGAGTACTTCCGATTGGAGCAGAGTACTCTGAGCCTTGCGAATTATTACTCTCATGTTCGGGGAGTCTATGAGGAGATGAAAACTTACCATCCGTTTACTACTAATGCAGCAGTTTGACAAAAGCAACATGAGGACCTGAATGTTGTTCGTTTTTTGGTTGGATTGAAACCTGAATATGAGGCTATTCGTTCTCAGATTTTGGGTGGATCTGGTCTTCCATCACTGCTGGAGGTTTTCTCTCGTTTACAGCGTGCTACACTATCTACTACCTCAGTAATTGATCATGGTGTCTCCACTGATCGCTCAGCTCTTGTAGTTCCTAATAACCATAGTGATGGTCATTGAGGTGGTCGTGGTGGTTGCGGAGGTCGTACGGGTGGTCGTGGAGGTCATAATGGATCTCGTTCTTGTACTCACTGTCGCCGTGGAGGACACACTGTTGATTTCTGTTGGAATTTACATGGAAAACCCTCTGGTACTGCTAATCAGGCTTCTTATCAGGATGACACCTCGATTGTTGCTTTCATACCTCGGTCAGCTCCACCAGACACTGGGTCAGTTACTATTACACAGGGTCGAGAGGAGTATGCTCAGTTCCTGTCCCAGCAACAAGCTGTTTCATCTCCCTCCACTGCTACTTTTGCCCAGTCAGGTACTGCTTCCACATGTTTAATGTCCTCCACCCACAGCCATTGGATCATAGATTCTGGTGCCTCTGACCACATGACTAGTGCGTCTGATGTTTTCTCTACTTATCAATCTGCTATTTCTGCACGTAATGTTACTCTTGCTAATAGTACTTGTTCTAAAGTTTCAGGTCTGGGGACTACTCACTTGAGTCCTGATATGTCTCTATCTTCTGTGTTATTTGTTCCTCAGTTTCCTTTTAGTTTACTTTCTATTAGCAAGATTACTCGTTCTCTCAATTGTTCAATAATTTTTTATCCCTCTTATTGTGTCTTTAAGGATCTCAAGACGAAGAGGAAGATTGGTACGGGGCATGAAGCTAGTGGCCTATATTACCTTGACTTTGATTCATCTACCCGAGCTTTACAGACCTCGTTGTCTCCTTTTCAATGGCATTGTCGTCTTGGACATCCTTCTCTCCAGAATCTAAAGCGCCAAGTTCCTAGTCTTAGTTATGTGTCGTCTTTGTCTTGTGAAGCTTGTCAACTTAGTAACCATCACCGTGTGTCATTTCAGTCTAGAGTCAATAATCGTGTGTCTAGTCCATTTGAATTAGTTCATTCAGATGTATGGGGTCCAATAAATAATATTTCATCTAATAAATATCCTTATTTTGTGACATTTGTGGATGACTATTCTTGTGTAACTTGGTTATTTTTGATGAAAGCTCGGTCTGAATTATTCTCTATATTTGCGACTTTTCGTAAAGAAATAAAAATTCAGTTTGGTTGTCGTATACGTATTTTACGTTCCGATAATGCTCGTGAATATGAATCTGATCCTTTTTTAGCTTATCTTAGTAAAACTGGCATTATTCATCAGACTTCTTGTGTTTACACCTCCCCACAAAATGGTGTTGCTGAACGAAAGAACCGCCATTTGTTGGAAGTCACCCGTGCCTTGTTATTCCAGATGAATGTTCCTCGATATCATTGGAGTGATGTTGTTCTTACTTCTTGTCATCTTATTAACCGTATGCCCTCCTCTGTGTTAAATGGACAAAGTCCATACTCTATTTTGTTTCCTAGTAAGCTCTTATTTTTCCTTCCTCCTAAGGTTTTTGGTTGTGTCTGTTATGTTCATAATTTGGGTCCTAAATTTAACAAACTTGATCCTCGGGCTACTAAATGTGTTTTTCTTGGTTACTCTCGCACGCAGAAGGGGTATCGTTTCTACAATCCTTCTCTGCACCGATATTTTACTAGTGTGGATGTCACATTTGAAGAATCTGTTCCATACTTTCCAGCACCCTCTCAGCCTTTGGATCTGGACTTTGGCTCCTCTTCTATACCACCATCAGATATTCCGCTGCCCACTGTGTTACCACCTACTTTACCTCTCCGTGTCTATTCTCGCCGTCCTCACCCATTGACTGAAGTGCCCGTACCGTCTTCCTTGTCGCCTTCTGATCCAGGAACATCAGGTAATTTAGATTCTTTACCTATTGCTCTTCGCAAAGGTACTCGTTCGTGTGTTACTAATCATCCTATTTCTCATTTTGTTTCATATGATGCCTTGTCACCTGTCTTCTCCTGTTTTACTTCCCAATTATCTGCTATATCTATTTCTAAGCATTTATAGGATGCATTATCTGATCCGGGTTGGAGAAAAGCTATGGAGGAGGAGGTGGATGCCTTACATCATAATGGAACTTGGGATCTCGTCCCTTTACCCTCTGGTAAACGAACTGTTGGATGTCGTTGGGTGTATGCTGTTAAATTTCATCCAGATGGTTCTGTANGTTATGTGTCGTCTTTGTCTTGTGAAGCTTGTCAACTTAGTAACCATCACCGTGTGTCATTTCAGTCTAGAGTCAATAATCGTGTGTCTAGTCCATTTGAATTAGTTCATTCAGATGTATGGGGTCCAATAAATAATATTTCATCTAATAAATATCCTTATTTTGTGACATTTGTGGATGACTATTCTTGTGTAACTTGGTTATTTTTGATGAAAGCTCGGTCTGAATTATTCTCTATATTTGCGACTTTTCGTAAAGAAATAAAAATTCAGTTTGGTTGTCGTATACGTATTTTACGTTCCGATAATGCTCGTGAATATGAATCTGATCCTTTTTTAGCTTATCTTAGTAAAACTGGCATTATTCATCAGACTTCTTGTGTTTACACCTCCCCACAAAATGGTGTTGCTGAACGAAAGAACCGCCATTTGTTGGAAGTCACCCGTGCCTTGTTATTCCAGATGAATGTTCCTCGATATCATTGGAGTGATGTTGTTCTTACTTCTTGTCATCTTATTAACCGTATGCCCTCCTCTGTGTTAAATGGACAAAGTCCATACTCTATTTTGTTTCCTAGTAAGCTCTTATTTTCCCTTCCTCCTAAGGTTTTTGGTTGTGTCTGTTATGTTCACAATTTGGGTCCTGGATTTGACAAACTTGATCCTCGGGCTACCAAATGTGTTTTTCTTGGTTACTCTCGCACGCAGAAGGGGTATCGTTTCTACAATCCTTCTCTGCACCGATATTTTACTAGTGTGGATGTCACATTTGAAGAATCTGTTCCATACTTTCCAGCACCCTCTCAGCCTTTGGATCTGGACTTTGGCTCCTCTTCTATACCACCATCAGATATTCCGCTGCCCACTGTGTTACCACCTACTTTACCTCTCCGTGTCTATTCTCGCCGTCCTCACCCATTGACTGAAGTGCCCGTACCGTCTTCCTTGTCGCCTTCTGATCCAGGAACATCAGGTAATTTAGATTCTTTACCTATTGCTCTTCGCAAAGGTACTCGTTCGTGTGTTACTAATCATCCTATTTCTCATTTTGTTTCATATGATGCCTTGTCACCTGTCTTCTCCTGTTTTACTTCCCAATTATCTGCTATATCTATTTCTAAGCATTTATAGGATGCATTATCTGATCCGGGTTGGAGAAAAGCTATGGAGGAGGAGGTGGATGCCTTACATCATAATGGAACTTGGGATCTCGTCCCTTTACCCTCTGGTAAACGAACTGTTAGATGTCGTTGGGTGTATGCTGTTAAATTTCATCCAAATGATTTTGTAGAGCGTCTCAAAGCCCGACTTGTTGCAAAGGGCTTCACTCAGACTTATAGTATTGATTATGAGGAGACTTTTTCTCCTGTTGCTAAAATTTACTCTGTCGTATCTTGANTAATTTTGTAGAGCGTCTCAAAGCCCGACTTGTTGCAAAGGGCTTCACTCAGACTTATAGTGTTGATTATGAGGAGACTTTTTCTCCTGTTGCTAAAATTTACTCTGTCGTATCTTGATTTCTTTGGCTGCTAATCTTGACTGGCCCTTGTTTCAGTTAGATGTCAAGAATGCCTTCTTACATGGTGATTTGGTTGAAGAGGTCTACATGGAGCAGTCACCTAGGTTTACTGCTCAGGGGGAGTCTGGTAAGAGTGTTTGTCGGTTAAAAAAATCTTTATATGGTTTAAAGCAGTCACCAGGGGCATGGTTTGGTAAGTTTTCAGATGCAGTTTTAGAGTTTGGTCTTCTTCGATGTCAAACAAATCATTCTGTGTTTCATAGGCAGACAGATGCTGGGTATGTCCTATTGGTGGTCTATGTCGATGATATTGTGATTATTGAAAATGATTCTGAGGGGATTGCCAAGTTAAAATTATTTTTACAGGATCGATTTCATACTAAGGATTTAGAAAAACTTAGGTATTTCTTGGGTATTGAGATGGCTCGATCTAAACAGGGTATTTGTTTATCTCAGAGAAAATATGTACTTGACATGCTCGAGGAAGCAGGTTTGCTAAGTGGTAGACCGATTGATGTCCCTATGGATCCGAATCAGAAATTATTGATAGATGATGGTGTATTATTTGAAAATCCGGGTCGGTATCGCAGATTGGTTGGGAAGCTTAATTATCTCACTATTACTCGACCGGATATTTCTTATGCAGTCAGTATAGTAAGTCAGTTCATGGGATGTCCTAGAGTACCATATTGGGAGGCAGTTACTCGTATTCTGCAATATCTCAAACGAGCTCCAGGACTTGGACTGTTATATCGAGCTAATGGACATTTTAGAGTGGAAGGTTTCTCAGATGCTGATTGGGCTAGATCTCCTTCTGATCGGAGATCAACCACTGGTTATTGTACTTTCCTAGGAGGTAATGTTGTCTCATGGAAAAGTAAGAAACAACCTGTGGTAGCAAGATCCAATGCTAAGGCTGAGTATAGGGCAATGGCACATACGATAAGTGAGTTGACTTGGCTACTACACTTCCTCCAGGAAATTGATTTTTCAGTTCAACTTCCTTTACATTTGTTCTGTGACAACCAGGCAGCTATCCATATCGCTGACAATCCTATGTTTCATGAAAGAACTAAGCATATTGAGGTTGACTGTCACTTTATTCGGGACAAGATAGTAGCCGGGGAAATTACAACTCTATTTGTGAAATCTGAAGATCAGTTTGCAGATATGTTTACCAAAGCATTGAGTCGTACACGTCTTAAAACTATTTGTTCCAAACTTAGATTATATGATATATATAGTCCAACTTGAGGGGGAGTGTTAAGAATAATAGAGTAGTAGTATGTTTAAATTGTTAATAGTAAAAGGGATGTATGTGTTATTATTATTATTGTAAGTTAACTATAAATACAAGTTATGTATAAGAGCTAGATTAAGTTTTCTAACCTCTCTCTTTCTCCCTAATATTGCCTCTAATATTGTGTTATATTAATTCTCTTAACTTAACAATTTAAATAATAGGGGATTCTATATTAAAACAAATATGCCTTTGAAAGTCTATCTGTCGCTAATTTACCATGAGCTTTTAAGAATATAATTATTCAAGAATGAGCTTCTTCAAAATCTAGACAGTTTTATATTTTATTGTTTCTATTGGTCAAATCATTATCTAATTAACCTAGAGATTCTTGCTAAAGAGAAAACATACCTCTATTTGGAAAGGAGATGTTGTTGGAGGGTATCTTTCGACAACCTTTCCATTCTTGTCCACTAGAAACTTCTCAAAATTCCACTTGATAAGGTCACCTAAGAAGCCCCCAGCACTTGACTTCAAAAACTGGTAAACTGGAGCCGTACTTGGTCCATTCACATCAACCTGTTGTGCATAACATTTTCTTCATTTAATCTCTACCAGCAAAATATTGTATAAAGGAAAAAGGCATTCTGACAAACCTTATCAAAAATCGGAAATTCTGCTTTAAATCTTGTACAAGCGAACTGCTTAATCTCTGGATTTGACCCAGGCTCTTGCCCCCCAAACTGATTGCAAGGAAATGCTAGAATTTCAAAGCCTGCGTATTATACAAAGTGAGGGATTATTTGGAACTCAAACAAAAATTTCCTTTTCAATTAACAGAAAATCACACTCTTTGAACTAGACTATTGTAATTTGAGATAAGATTTGCATAAAACTCAATTACCCCTCATGTTCAGCAGACCTGTTATCATTCCTAAATTTACCATGTTCACAACTAATGATGTGCATGAGTAAGCATGCACCTATGCTACCAAGAACATGATATAGCAGAATTATCCCACAGCACAGGATTCTCTTCTATTATGGACAGTTCAATCAGCGGACCTCAAATTGGTATCCTCTTTCTGAAACTTTACGCAATTAAATAAACAGAAAAAGTATATGTGCCTGCCAGATCAAATTTCACATTATTGAAATTCAAATGCAAATAGTCAACCACTTTGACCAGCCACTAGTAATGTAGATTCTTTGGGTTATGGGGACATGCCCCTCTGCATTCAAATGGTTTGCTTTGGTGGCACTATGCTGTAAGATGTTTCTTTGATATGTAATTGGAAATCAAACTCAACAAAATCCCCAATTCATCAACCACTCAAGCCCAAATAGTTGAATTGATTTCATCATAAAGTTGTGTTTCGCTGCATGGAACTAGCAGCTCAATTGGAATTGAAGGCAACATCAGTTTGAAATTTAATTAGGTGTTTCTCCTACTCTAATATTAAGGCATGGATTCCATGTCGGCAAACACCACACAAATATATTTTCTAAAACCAAACAACTGAATTTGTAAGCATCCCATTTCGTTCCCTCCTTTAAGCCCTTGCACACCAAATTTATTAAATTTTTGAAGAGTGAGAGAAAGTGATAAACTGTAGTAGCATGCACATTAAAGATGCTAGTTTCCAGCGATCTATACTATACACAAAGCAATCAAATTAGATGGGAGGTGCCTTGAGAAGCCTTCCCTCCTAATTTTCTTTTCTATTAAAATTTTCATTTATTTAATTAACACACATGGTTTTATTCAATTATATTCTTACACATGTCCAAATCTAACTACCCTTCCACCCCACTAATTAACTACCACTCATTTAAATTTTCTTAAAAAACCAACCATTTACTTCAAATTTAAAAAAATCAGTTTTATCACACTTAACTTTCCATAATTCTTTTGTCACTTTAGACAGAGGAAAAATTAGAGAGTAAGAAGGCCGGGGAGGAAAAGAGGATGTGTGCAAATTCCGTACAACACACAGAGCTGCTGCTACTGTCTATACTTCAATCTAGAAAAGACAATCATCATTTTTGTGTCTGTGTTCTGTGTTCTCTTTTCTTCTGTTTTTTGGGTGTTTTAGAAAAAAGAAGGGGGGGGTTAGGGGTTGTTTAAAGGTTAAGTTTGTCAAGATATAATGAAAATACAAGCAGGAGTGTAGAGAGAGGAACAAGAACAAAAAATGGGAAAAATGAAGGATGCCAATAATTTCAATCTACTCATTAACAGGATAGCAAAAGGTATATACTTCATTACTAGTCGTCCAGAAGAAGCTTCAATTAGATGTCTGTACAAATGGCCCCAAATATTTTACAGCTCAATCAAAGCTACAGATTGCATTACAGCGAGAAAACAGAAGGAGATGACAAAAGCTAACCATTAGAAGCCCTATGTATTTCCATACAATATTCTTGGTAGACATTGGAATTGTCTTGTTTCCACGGAAAAATAAAACTTACTATGACAGTTGTACACGTACAGTAACCATCGCGATGCCCATATCATGTGAGTCCTGCCCCACAGGCAAAGAGTCATCACTGTATGGTACAACAACACCTGGTTTTTTCCTTTCCCATGGAACGCTCACAGAAGTACAGGCCACAGAAAGCCTTAAAAGGATTAAAAACCTACTCCTGAGACAGCTGACAGACAGTTGTCAATGTGTACGGGTGGGGATAAGAAATAACGGGAAAGACAATTCTCAATGACATAACAACTCAATACCCATAATTTTTCCTTTACAACAATTGCAATTTCCTATGGGTGCTTTTGTCTTCAAATACAAGTATACAACACAAGAGAGCAAACACTAATCAAGGCTTCATTTGTGCCTATGGAAAATATATTTAGGGAAAGCAGTGGCAATATGTTATTTAACGAAGCTTGCATCCTGGTATACTATTGAAAAGCCAAGCTACATGGACATTTTTAGATGCATGAAGTACCCATTTCGAACACTTGACAGCAGGATAATTGTATGTGACATGTCTGAGCAAGCATTAGGATATTACTGAAAGAATATGTGCAGAGGACAAGTATTAGGATTGAGAGGAAATTTTGCAATTACATCTACTAGGAGTTAGTCTGGAAATAGGAATACCTAAGGTTCTGATTAAATAGTGCATTCATATAAGGATCACATATCATGATAATTTTACCAGAACTTGGATCTAGATTGCAGATGGCAATATTAGGATAAGTGCAAATCAATGAAAAATAATAGGAGAAACACAGAGGAATGCACATTTAAATCACTGATACATGTAATGCATACACATCAATGTGAAATAATATAAGTCGCATAAGCATGCACATTATACTCTGTGAAAGTACCAGAACTTGGATCTAGATTTCGTTCAAGTACATGTTACTAACATTATTAAGGCAATAGTTACTAAAATTTCCCACAACCACTTAAATACCTCAAGATCTTAGAAAAAACAGACATGACACAAGCAGCTCTAAGGGACACAACATATAGCAAAGACATAAAGGAATTCTCAGCTTAAACCTCAAGAATCCATCTCACCTTGAGTTTTGTACTTCTCATATGTATACACATCAATGTGAAATTATATAAGTCACATAAGCATGCACATTATACTCTGTGAAAGTACCAGAACTTGGATCTAGATTCCATTCAAGTACATGTTACTAACATTATTAAGGCAATAGATACTAAAAATTCCCACAACCACTTAAATACCTCAAGATCTTAGAAAAAAAAAACATGACACAAGAAGCTCTAAGGGACACAACAGATAGAAAAGACATAACGGAATTCCCAGCTTAAACCTCAAGAATCCATCTCACCTTGAGTTTTGTACTTCTCATATACGTGAGAGAGTTCTGAGTAGTTTGATGCCGTCAGACCACTGAATCAAAACACAAATCCTACAGTTAGATTGCAAGCATATCATATTATCATAACATAACAAATGTTGTTAGGAAAAAAGGCTATTCGCGAAATCTTGTTTGATATTATACATGAGACATCAATAATCTTAGCTACTTCATAGATCATTACTGCAGGTAACAGTCATAAAGCAGTGGATACCATTTTGACGCAACATTTACAATGAGTAAAACCTTCCCCTTAAACTTGTCAAGAGTAACATCCTTCCCATCAATATCCTGTACAAAGCACCACCATGTATATTAGTAAAAACTACAAAGTAATCATCCATGGTGGCACTACTGTATTGAATCATTCTGACCCAATAATGGAAGGACAAAATAAGAATTTAAAAAAAGCAACCTAATGACTCCTGGCTGCAACTCCCTTTAGCTGTCCAATATAAATCATACCATGTACAAATTCAAACCACAAACTAAAAACTCACAATCCTCGAAATCTTGGCCAAATTGCACAAGAAAAGAACAGCTCAATTCAGCTCAACAAACTCTTATACAAGCTGTTTGAGATCACCTTCATGAAATCTATTCCTCCAGTGTACTTGATAAGGACATTTTCATCACGTTGTCATATCCTTTTGGGCTATCCCATTTGATAGTTAATTAACAATGGAAAAATACATATCGAGTATTAATTGCTATTCTGATGCACAAATTCACAACTCAGTTCTTAGAAAACTTCCTGCAAGCGAAACTCGGACTAGTGAAACATAAAATTGTTGACATTTTCTCAATCCTAAATGATCTGATTACACAGTTGGTCAGCACTCAGCACAGACAAACGTGCACTAGCAATATTCCTCGGTTAAAACGTTCAATTAGTCTCATTCAACTTGAAAGCCAACCATAACTGCACATAAGCAGGCACAAACCCAAGCCACTCATACATCTCCTCTCTCACATCAGAAAGACATTATCTCAGTTCTGCACTATTCCGTAACAGCACCGGATTTTAACACTCGCCGCAAACTCAAAGGTTGAATTTTTTGATAATTAATATAAACAATACCCAAAAACTAAATATAAAGAAAGGGGAAACCAGAATAAACAAAAAAGTAAAGATAAGATCACGGTATAGAACACACTCACAAGAGAGTAACGTCATAACTCAGTAATACCCAATGAAGAAATATGCCAGAGAAGAACAATTCAAATAACCCATGAAAGAAAAACGTCGGAAATACATAATTGAAATAACATCCTAAATAAAAATAGAACTAACAGTTTCTTCTGCATATGTGCACTCAAATGTGAATATACCTTCACAGTAAAGTCATAAATAGTCTTCTCTGTGGCGGCTCTAGCGTAAACAGAACTGAAAGATCGAGATTTCAAGGCAAACCCAGAAAGATTTGACGCTTGAAGATAGAAACCATGTTGAAAAAATGCAGACTTAGAGGACCCAAAAGAGATTTTAATGGGTGAAGTGAGGAAAGCCATAGAAGGAGAAGGCACAGATGAGGGATTTGACTTCGTCTGTGTGAGACTGTGCAAAGGTGCAGAGAAAACTGAGGAGAAAGCCATGGAAGTTATCCGTGCGTTTGTGTGTGTAATTAGGAAGTGTGAACAAACTTTTAGTACTGGAAGCTATGAATGAATCCACGGGCTAGTTTGTCTGAGTGCACGAATTGGAAATTTGAACAATTACACGTGTTCTTTGTCTTAAAGGCTACACGTGTTCTTTGTCTTAAATTACACCAATGGTCTAAAATTTTCCATTTATTATACTTTTATCCTTAAAATTTTAATTTCATCAATTTCATCTTCCATGTTACTAACTGCCGTCCAAAAACAAAATTATCTTTATATGTATACATTAAACATGAAACTAAACACTTATCTTCTTCTTCCTTTCTTTTTTTTTTTTTGTTTTCTCTCTCTCACACACGCAGACATTAATTTCTCTCCCTCTCTCTCGCTATTGTGTCTCCACTCCCAAACCCAACACATGTATCCCTTGAAAACCCTAACATAAACGCAACACAAAACCATAAATACACACCCACAACAGAAACCCACAATCATACACACCCCACTTGGATTCAGAACTTGAATCCTACTAGAGTTATGGGGAGTTGCAATGGGTGATGCTTCTGAATTTTGAGAGAGAGAGAGACTGTTGATTGGGGTTAGCGTTCATACCCCCTATTTTTATTGCACTGAATAGAGAGAGAAAGAGAGAGATTTGTACATGAGTGATGTATTCTTTGTCGGAGATGGTGTGGAAAAGATCGAAGTCGATAATTTGAAGTTGTTGGAGTTTTTTAACCAATTTGATAACATTCTTTGTCGAATGCTCGATTTGGCTTGGAGTGATCTCAAATTGCCTCTATAATTCGAGCAGTTCTTCATCCATATTTTGATTTTCAACTTCGTACAAAATTACGATAAGAATGTGTGTGAGTGTGTGTATGTGTATGTATTAAGAGAGAGAGGGAGAGTTGCGAGAGAGAGATCAGAATATGTGTGTCTACGTGAGTGCGTTTGTGTTATGTGTGTGCGTGCGTGTGTTTATGTGTGTGAAAGAGAGAGAGAGAGGGGGTGGGGTGTATTTCAATTGGACGGATAAACTTTGAGTCCTACCGGCGAATTGATGATAAGGATTCAAGGGAAAGGGAAGGGGTTGTTGGTTTAGTCTGAAAAGTTGTTTTCCATTTGTGCCAATTGCCTTTGGAAGCACAATACCCAAAATGCCTCTTAGTACCCTCATGTGCCAAACACATGACATTTTTCGTCTATTATTTGGACAACAATTATGGATAAGGATCAAAATGAGTCAATGTGTTAACATGGAGGACGAAATAAAAGTTTAGAGATAAAAGTACAACAAATGACAAATCTCAAGGACCATTGGTGCAATTTACCTTAGAGTAAATTACACATATGATTTTAGATTATGAATTTTATATTAATTAAATCTATAAAAAAAATTATATTAATTGAGCCCCTGAACTCGTTAATTGTAGCAATTCACCTCTTCTATCTACATCAAATTTTCAAAAACATAAACCATAACCTTCAACGTCACCCTCCTCAAACCTTCACTGCAGAGCACAACAACATAAAAAACCACAACCAAAATTCATGCTAGACTCTCAAGAATCATTTCCAAATTAAAGATCAAACCAAAACTTGTTTTAATACACATTAAAACCCAAAAAATTCAAAGTAGAAAACTCATGCTCAAACAGTAAGTAAAACATATTCGAAGCACCAAAAACGAACTCCTAGCACCCTAATTAGGTTAGCAAAGTACCCCCTGGTGATTTGCAGGAGTTCATTTTAGGTGCTTAGAATATGTTTTACTAATTGTTTGAGTATGAATTTCTACTTTGAAATTTTCAGGTTTTAATGGGTATTGAAACGAGTTTGCAATTTGAGTGAGTTTTAGTTTGATCTTTAATTTGAAAATGATTCCTGGGAGTCTAGCATGAATTTTGGTGGTGGTTTTGTATGTTGTCGTGGTCTATGATGAAGGTTTGAGGAGGGGGAAGTTGAAGGTTAGGGTTTATATTTTTTGAAAATTTATTTTTTATTAATCTTATGTTGCGAATTGTAAAGGGTATTGTACTAGACTAAAAAGAACCTAAGGAATCCATTGGTACCGTTTAAATTTCATTTAGTTGATGTTTTGGGGATTAAAATCAAAGTTGCATGTAAAACCTTGACATGCATTGCATTGCATTTAATTGAATGTATGGGTATAATGGAGAAAATGTATAATATTTTAAGGAAAAGTAGAATTTCCTAAAAAAAATTTAGGAGGTAAGTGTAATTACTTAATATTTTTATGCGAGTCATGCATGAAATGGGGCATAAATTTGTATAACACATGTAAATTTCCATTAGATACGAAGTAAATATTATTGGGGTTAAAATATATGTTTAGATTATATTATAGATAATGGGTGAGAAGTAGAAATAATAATTTGATTTTAGCTCCAAAAGATGGATGGATGGCGGTTGGTGAGGTTTTTCCATTTTGGTGGGTTATTGTGTAGTTCTTTTAAGTTGTGTGTGTATATAGAAATCTATATAATAAAACAGGAGTGTGTTTGAATTTTATCCCAGTCATATTTTTTTTCTCAAAATCATCATCAATTACTTACCTCACCCATCATCCATTTGTCAAATTTAAATGTCAAATCACATCACTCATTTCAATCATATATTTAATCATTTATATATTTCTTCCCTAAAAATATTACGTCACTCATTAATCATTTAATATTTAATTAATTTGTAGTTAATATATTTTGAAAAAATTTAATATAGTAGGATCAATTTTTTAAACACTCAAATTTTATATTTTATCGTGGTTTCATGCACGGGTTATGACTAGTATATATATATATATATATATATATATATATATAT
>CAUOFW020003170.1:150922-187150 GCA_963454935.2 Ilex paraguariensis | reverse complement strand
ATATATATATATATATATATATATATATATATATATATATATATAGCTAGATGTGTACAAACAAAACATATATAAAAGTTTCCTTTGGTGGGCCAACTAGAAACCACTTGGACATTACTTGGTGCATGGCTATAACACGTGTGTGTGTAAGCAGAGCAAGTAATGGGTTTGGTGTCCTTTTCTTTTGTGTGCGCTGGAGATAAGGAAGCATGTGGTGGCCTAGGAAAATACTTAGATGTCTTTGAGGGTGGCCACATTGCTCTCCTTAATTATGGCGGTGCCATGTGTAAATGAGGAAAGGATGAGCTGCCATTCTTGTAGGAAACATGACCAGTAGATTAGATTGAATTTTGCAAATACTACCATGCTAAGAAAGCGTAAATTAAATTATTGAAGTTATGAGGCTAAAATTTAAGTTGCTGAAATCAATAGATAAAAACAAGCGGATAAATCTAATTGTTAAAATTCAAGCTGTAAATTAATGTTTGATGCTAGAATTTTTATATAAAAGCTGAAATAGTTTCCTTTTAAGTGTTGACAATAATAGTTAGATGAATGGTGGTGTTATTTACATACTATAAAAAAATATTAGAGTGAATTAAAGTAGTTTCTAATATGACGGAGATATAATAATTTGAAAAGATTAACGAAGTCAAAATATGATCATCGTATACAACCAAAGTAGAGCATCAAATATATATTCATATGCATTCATTTGCATCAATTGAGTAATTTTAAGTCGATGCTCACTTTCATTTGCAAATATGCTACTTATTAGGGTCGGAGGCTACTACCTCGGTTGCTTATAGAGATTGACTATAAAGTGAGGAGGGGTATCTGTCAAAGATAAATGTGAAGTGTACTGCTTCATAATACTTGAAAATAAGTATGTGAGAAATCAATTTTGCCAAAATGATTTGAGTTGATTTGCTTAAACTATGGATCAAATGTGTTTTTATGAAAAGCTTGTGATTTGAGTTTTTTCTACTATGCCAAGTTGTTGATAGCTTGACATGGCTTACTTGTTGTTGATTTGGACACTGCGAAGTTGTCTTGAGATAGCTTGACATTGCTTAAATGTTATAGATAGTCTGACATTGTTTATATGTCGTTGTTTGACTCGCTGTTTTTGTGGATATTTACATATTTTGATATATGAGGATGATTTGAGTTTCAAAGTGAGTTGAGTTCACTCTGGTTGTGATTTGCGAGTTATGTGTATCTTTTGGATAGAATTATATTTGATCCATATTTTTGTTTTATTTCCTTTGATTATGATGTTTAGTACACTCAAGAAAATTATTGATTTCAGGATGCCGAAATCTAGAGTGAGATCCACTACTACACTAGCATGGTAGAGATGGGCGAAAACTAAGTAATCTAATTTGTGTACATATTGTACCGGAGTGTCTATTTTCCCTGTTATTTGTTATAAAGGGATAGGATCCCTAATATTTTATATTGGTACAAACGACACCGTTGTGTACTATGTTATATAGTTTTCTATTTTGATTGTGGCATTAGGTGGCATTATTGATTTTTTTTAAATGCATTTATTGTATTACAAACACAGGTATTGCCACGTATTGAGTTACACTTCCATCTCTAGGAAACCAAAGAGGCTCTCTCAGGATGGGGTGTGACATTGCAAGTCTGGCTACGTTTAGAAACTCTTATTTTTCACTAACTTTGAGTGGGATTTTGAGTAGGTTTGAGCTGGATTCGAGGTACACCACCTACGGGGATTTACAGAGGGATATGAGGAGAGTAAGTAGGCTTTGAAAACAGGTCTAATGGTGAACTATGTAGTGAGAAAAATATAAGAGAAGTGGGGTGGTTGGAAGAGAAGTGAGGAACCTAGGGTTGGCTAGAGATTGAAGATGAAGTAGACTAGACGACCACTAGACACCCCAACGGCATGTGAGGGTGCATCTGGTATCCGATGGACCTCTGGTTGGTGCCAAAAGTTATGTAATGTCCATTCGGAGGTCCCGATAAAATTTAAGGTCAATCTGATATCTAGATTAGTATGTGGTGTAAAATGTATATTTTGCCCTCCATAGGCAATTTGACCTAATTTTTGGGTGATTTTTGCCAAATAAATTTTATATTCACTCTTAGGTAGGTTAATTGAGTATGTGCATGAATTTTCATTGAAAAATAACATTGTTTCATTTTTGGCAGTTTCAAATCAAAATGCAGCGTTGAGTAGGGTTTTTCAATTCCGGATCAGGCGATGCATTTCAAATTTGTTTTTAAATTATTAATGACGGATTAGCATGTTTTAAACTACATGATTGATTTTTTGAACTTGGGCTTGGAATTTCGGATTTGGATTAGGGTTTTGAATGCGGTTACGCACAAATGTCTAAAATGATCAATTTTCTCGTATAAAATAAGATGTCAGGATCCTTTTAAACTAACCGTAAGTGCACACAAATCTAGTGACAGAGGGTTTACGTTCCAAGTTACAACCGTAGTGGATTTCTCATTGATTTTATAAATGCCTTGATGGCCTAGTTGATCTTCAAACTTGGGTACTGAACTTTGACTAGGGAGTATATCTTCATCGGGATGCAAATCCTCCACAACGTTGGATCATATGTTCGTATTGACCCTGAGTGGTCTATTAGGTTAATTGTCCACCGGTGTAGCACAGTACAGAATGTTTCTAAACTCTCTTTTATGGTTCAGTTTTTGCTTAAATGATTATGCTTACATGAAATGACGTTTTTATCTGTATATGTATATCAAATGTTCATTTCTCTTTCACCCAATCATGCTAACCTATGTATTTTTAAACTCATTTGCTTAGAAATTGAGTTACTCTACTAAATTATTGATGTTCACCCTACTTTAATTTCCCTTTTTAAGATGTCTAAAAGTGGGAAGACTTGTTCATAGTGTACTGCCAGATGTTTTTATACAGTTTAGAAGATGTAGTTGGAGCATATATTTAGAATAAACTCTGATGTGAGTGGTTGTATCAATGTAGCAAGGCATGTAGTAGTCCGATTATAATGCATGTATTATATCTATATTTATAAAAAATTCTTTAGTTTGTATGATGNTAGTTGGAGCATATATTTAGAATAAACTCTGATGTGAGTGGTTGTATCAATGTAGCAAGGCATGTAGTAGTCCAATTATAATGCATGTATTATATCTATATTTATAAAAAATTCTTTAGTTTGTATGATGTGGATTGGACTACTACATTACGCTAGATTATATTGACACTTTTACATGCTTCCAGGGGACGAGGTAACACCTGTCACATACCTGGCCAATCCGGGGTATGACAATGTGGGTTGAACTATAAGTTACAGGTGGTTGTGTCAAAGCTCAATTGATGAATTTTATCATCTTGTAATTGTGTTTGAATTGGTATGATGAGTTGATGTTTATTGTCTAATTTGGTTGTGCATTGCAAACTAATTTATATCAAAAGCAATCACATTACAAATGTTCAAAAGCCTACTGTTGAAATGTAGAAGTTAAACATTCACATTACAAAGGTTATACAACACATAAACATTCAGATGCCCAATACACAAAATGTCAAATACACAAAAGCCCTATTGCTAAAACATCCAAATACCCATAATATTCATCTGTTTCTCTTCTGCAACATAGTAATTAATCACTTTTAACATGTCCATCTTCTACAACACACTTCATGTTTGAATTCAAAAGTAGCCATATGATAACCAAGTAAACACCCATGGCTAACCACAACCATCTCTCTCTTGATCTACGTCTGGCTTCCTGAACTTCTAGTAGATCTAATTTTCTGAGAAGACCAAGAATTGGCGTGCGCACAAACACATTGGTGGTCGTACCATGAGAAAAATCTACACCCTCTATTTTGAAAAGTGAGAAACCTTCTAGTATTGTGATTCGTCTAAGATGTCACCTTCACCACCTTCTTCCCACATGCGCATAACACATCCATTCTCACAATAGCATTCTTTATCATAATTACAGTAGCTCTAAAAAAACAGAGCCTGTATTGCTTCCACAGCTCTGCAAAATGAAGCATATATGGGCAAAGGCAAAGGATGCTTGCAACTTGGAGGGAAAATTGGCACCAACAATTTTGGTTTTCCTCCTCTGCCCTCCTTTCTAGTAACGTTGAATAGCGCATTATAAGGACTATTTGCAATTTTGACAGAAGGTAGACGAAAGGGCCTAATTGCATTGATTTCAATAGTTAGAGGGCTAAATTAAAAAAAATGTAGTTTAGGGGCTTAATTGACATAAAGTGAATAGTTTGAGGCCAATTGTGTAATTCACCCAATCTTTTTAAAACTAGTGTGGACCTGTATGGAGTTTACATCATAAATATTTTTTTATCTCGTTTGAGGAAAAAAAATTAAGAAATTAAAAGATCGGTAAAAAGAATAATGGGTAGTTAGTGAGAATAGTTAAGGAGTGACTGTATATGAATTCAAAAAATGAGGATGAAGGCTTTTCCGATCCCTTCCCCATTAAACTGTTTGCTATAATTTATAATATATAACTATGAAGGAAAAAATAAAAGAAACAAGAAACAAGAAAGATGGAAAATAAGAATCTTGACTAATGGGTGATTGAGAGATAAAATTGTAACACTCGGGATCCCCCAGATGTATAACACTCCGCCTCACATGAGCACGTTATGTAAACAACAAGGCACATCATATAACAAATAGGCCCGAACCCACATAAAGTAATAAGTGTTCTGCTATTAAGTTCAAATAGAAATGCATGTTATACACGGTAACGAACTACTCAGTCATAGACTTATTACATTCCACATTCATGCATAACACTTATTACAATTTACATGTTTTTACAAGCGTTCACAGGCTATACACAATATCCATATCGCCGAGCTAATCTAAAAAATGGAAAATAATGTAGGCTCATCAACAACGCAGTAGGATAGTTCAATTTCAAACCACACGAGTTTAGAAATAGGTAATTTAACATGATTGGGCATCAATGAAATAAGCATTTGGCACAAAATAACTATAACAATGTCATTTTTGTGTAAAATAATAACAGTTATAAAAATCAATAATGTAAGCGAGAGTTTAGAAGTTCGGATACAATGTCACACTAGAGAGAAATCATCCTAACAAACCATTCATGGTAAACTCGCACCCCAAGGAAGATATGATCCCTAAATCACAATTCGGTACCCGTCTAAACACCAACTAGGCCATACATGCATTTTTAAACTCAATGAAACCCTCAACGATCTCAACTTGGAACATAAATCCTCTATCACTCGACCTTGTGTACACTTACATTTCATTCAAAAGAATTCCGGAGTTTCAATTCATACAATCAATATAAACAATCGCACAAAGTGCATCAAAACCCTAACTAGGTCTGAAATTTGCAAAATTGTGTAAATAACCTAATTGAATAATTTAAAGAGAGTTTGAAAATTTTTGCCCATTCTAGAATTGAAAAATGCCAATCTCGTGCATACGTATTGATGCAAACTATCAAAAATAGAATGTTATTTTTTGATGAAATTTCACTTACATACTTATTTTCATTATTTTAAAGTGAATATCAAAATAATTTGGTCAAAATCACGAATCAGGCTCGGAGGGGCAAAATAGACATTTGTACCCCATTTTCAATAAAACTCAAATAAAAAATATACCTTGGGAGTCCATTGGAACCAACCAATGGTCCACTAGACACACCCACACGCTGTCGAGGTGGGCTAGGGTCCCCCTTCTCCATCTCTTCTTCTTCCTTGATCCACTGCCCTTGTTGTTCTACCTTTGTTTCATAGCCCACACCCCTTACTTTGCACCCTTCATTCTTCGTCTACACTCCATCTTTTCCCCCAATTTACAAAGCCCAAAAACTCCGTAAACATCCTAGATTTAAACCTGATAAACCATACCCATCAACTCTCCCCTCAATCTCCATCAATTCATGGTCAAAGTGATCCAAAAAGTTTGAATAAAAACGTTGATCCGACGTGCAAATTCCATTTTCACCCATCAAACGACCTCAAAACTTAATTCTAAAGCCATATTTGGAATCCTTGACCCCATATTAGCTAGACACAAGCCCCCTTCAAAGTTTAAACACATTTTCATTAGAATAAAAAATCAAGTTTTGAAACCCTTGGGGTTTCTTCATCCCAACCTCAAAGACCACGACCACTCTTCAAACTACCCCCAAACAACCCAAGAACACTTCTATTTAATTTAATTAAATATTAGAACCCTCTAACTATGAGACCTATTTAAAAATAACCAACCCCAACACTACTTTAAGCTCAAATTCAAAGCTACACACCAAATCAAATGTAATTATAAGCTTACCACTAGCTTTTGGGATGTTGAAAGGAATTTTTTGTTGTATGCCTTGATGCTCAAATCTCTTTGTAGCTCAAACCTGAAAAACCTCCTTCACCCACTTTCTCTATCTTCTTTGTTCTTTCTCTCTCATCTCTTATCTCTCTCTTTTTCTTACACACGTTTCTGGACATCCCAAACCTTCCAAGAAGATTATCCCCTCCTCCAGAAGCCACCTAGAGACTTGAATCATTGCACTTCATGTGCCAAACACCTATGAATTTGCCACCTCCTGTTTGCACTATATTAGGTTCCTGGGGAGAGGCAGTTTTGTAATTTTATAAATTTTAAAATTTTTATTTTTTTAAAATTCAAATGCATTATTTAATTCACTAACACCTCTAACCCCTCCAATTAAATCTTACAATTCTAGTTCGGATCCCCTAACTGTTCAGAACGCACTAACATTGATCTATCCAGACACCAGTTCGGGTTCGATTTTCTTCCATCAGGCCATAACCATCCTTGCAAATTGAACCCTAGCATCACACTAAAAAGCTCCACACGCCTTCCATAACCTAGCACACTTGGCCCAGCTTTTCGCACTCAACCCTCAAAGTCTTTCACACACTCAATTTTGCTTCTACACTTGACCCATGTGTGTCTGGTCGTCACATAAAGTGTGTGGGAAAAATTATTTGTTGTCAAAGGAAAGAGTATCGAGTAGGATTTAGTGTAAAGAATTAGTATGTGGTTACTCTTTGCCGAAGACTCTAGCAGGTCCGGTCTAATTACTAGGCCAAAGAAGCGATCGCTTTAGGCTCCATCTAAAATAAATGCCCCATTTTTTATAAGCCTTCAATATGATTCAAACCAAAAAATTAACTCAAATAAAATTGAGTCCAAACAAAAATATCCTATGTAGTTCAAACTAACAAAAGATTTCTAACAAAATTGGGCCCAAAACCCAAAAGTGTTTGTGACATAGTAAAATTAAAAGGCTCACAATCCATTTGGTTAAAAATATGAAATTTTAACAAAAACAAAAAAAATGAAAAAGTCAATAATCAATACCATTAATTACTCTTTCTAACTGGTCAATTACATCAATCAAACATTCTCTCCTATGTCTCTCGTGTTAAAACATTAACCCCCCTCTCTCTCTCTCTCACACACACACACACAAAATTAATTTTTGTTTTCATCTAAAAAAATATAAAGGATTCTCTCTCCCCTTTGGCTTGTGACCGCCGTTCTAATTCACACAACAAAAGTCATCAAATTAGCCCCGGTATATTATTTTATACTTGCACATTCTTTTTTTTCAATTTTATTTTGTACAAAATATAGTATCAATCAACTTATTCTATTTGCTTTTTTTTTTTTTAAATAATATTAAAGGAGAATCACATTATAAAATCCTAAGTTTTAGGAACACTAATGATAAAATGAAGTGTTATTGTTTTATAATTTTAATTTTTATTAAGTTTTTTTCTTATGGAGAATATTTGATTGATTTATTAAAAAAATTAGATTGTCAAAAAACTGTGGCTACTAAAAAACAACAATTCAGATATGAAAAACTTAAAAAAAGAGAGAAAAATAGAAAAACTTATTAAATCACAAAAAAAAAAAAAAGATCTCTTAATAAATTTATTATTAGTAATAAAAAAATAATAGATTTAAGTGAAAGTTTTGAAATAAAGAAGTGATAGATCTTAAATAATTAGAAGATATTGAAATTATATGATGAAAAAATTACAAATAAAAATTTTAAAATGATGGTTGAAAATGTGATATAATAATTCTTAATCATGAAGAACATACAAAAAAAATTATTACAAATTTTGAATTTTAAAAAATAAAATAAATAAAAATTATATTAATAATAAAAAATAAAAAAAAACCCGCTTAGAATTCTCGCTTTAGGCCCCAAAACAATTCGGGCCGCCCCTAAACTCTAGTGGAACTAGATGAAGGTATCTGATATTCAAATTAAGGGAAAATTGAAAGGGGGTATACCAAATTAGACTTATTTGGCAAAAAGTACAAAAAAAAAAATTTAGGGTTATTAAGTTCTTAGTTTTGATACTTATTTGTATCCACTTACAATATTTGAATTTTTTTTAATTTTATTGTGACATTTTTGTCTTCCATTGGTCAATGTATATTTTTTTTTTTCGAAAGTGTTTAGTTTTCAAATTATATTTGTGTATTAAATATTTCTTAGTTTTATGAGAGAGAAATATAACACTTTCCAAAAATTTTCAAATTTTGAATACACTATTATTTTTAGTATTTTAAGAGGGAAATATACACTGGTATATACAGTGGTATATTTCTACATGAGCCGAGTTTTATGCTGAAAGATTGAAGCCGATTTATGCTCTTTCTTCATCCACATGCAAGCCGTTTTTCTTCTTCAAGTCTTTTAGCCAATTTTTGCTTCTTCTTTTTGCACCTACAAGCCGATGATTTTCTTCATCCACATGACAAATATGATGTTCTTCTTTATCCACATGATAAATATGATGTATCATGAAGTTTGAATGATGAAGAAGCAAAACTTTTTTTCCAGCTGAAGCCTGAAGCCTAACAATTTCGTCACAACAATTACAAGGTTTGAATATTTTTTGTTTTAACCTGTTAACATACTAAATGTGTTATTGTATAAATGTTTTCTATATTTATTTCTTTGAATATAGGTTTTTCATTTGAGTTTTATTGTATATATTCTTTTAATAGTTTGAGAGATTTTGGCAATTGATGAAACGGTGTTGTTGTTATGTACATACGATAATGCTACTAAAGTATTCAAAGTGGGTGGTAATTCAAATATATCAGACCTTGTTTGTGAAATTTTCAAGATGTGGGAGGAGTTGTTTAATTTGCCAGTACAGATATCATTTTCTATTGTTGGTCACCCCTCTTGCATGTTGCGCAACGATGCGGATTTGAAGAATTTGGTTGAATTGAAATGGAATTTCCCAAGAAAATACATTGAATTTAAGGTGCTTGTGGAAGATATCGAGGGCGGGTCAGTGGGTGATAATGATTCATTGCATCATGTGAACATTTGTGATATTGTTGAATGTGAAGTTGATTCGTTACCCAGTTTTATTGGTCACAATGATAAAGTTCTTCTGACAGCTGGGTGGAGTAGTGAAATACGACACATAGGACAGAAATTTGAAGGTGGTGTGGTACAGTTTTGGCAATCACTTTGCAAATATTCGGTTGAGTTTGGTTTTGAATTTAATTATGTAAAGAATTGTAAAGCAAGGGTTATTGCTGAGTGTTCATTTAAGTATTCTTCTGGTTGTAGGTGGTATATCAATGCAACGGTGGAGAAAGCTACTGATTTTTTTTATGTTAAGAAATTGGTCATCAAACACAATTGTGGTGTAAATCTATGAACGACAAATAACAAGAGAATGAGTTCTAAATTGGTTGTAAATTTGATTGTTGATCGTGTTCGTGGGTATAGCACAATGTGTCCAACGGAAGTGGTTGTTGATTTCTTTTCTGATTATGGACTCATTATTTCTTATGATAAAGCATGGGAAGGAGTTGAGAAAACAAAAGGTATGATTTTTGGGGACCATTCATTATCTTACCAACAATTACGTTGGTACGTCGATGCAGCAAATCGTACTAATCCGGATAGCCATATTGTGTTAGATTGTGATAATGATACTAATTGCTTCAAAAGACTGTTTGTTTTCTTTAAGGGTTGTATTCATAAGTTTAATTATTGTTGTCCACCTAATTTTTTTGGATGGCACATTCTTGAAAGGTAGATATAGAGGTAATCTTCTATCAACAACAAGAAAAGATGGGAAACAAGGTATAATTAATACAATTTTTTTTTGAATTTTAAATATTGTGGTTAAGTTGTAATCGTTATGTTATACTGTCTTTGTTACACTGTCTTTGTTATGTTGTTACACTTTCATTGTTACACTATGGATGAACACATTTAATAGTTTAGTATATAAACATGTTGTAACAAAGACACAATTTTGATAATTAACATTCAGTACATAACAATGTTTTGGAATCACTATTTTTTATTTTAATTTTTTGATGATTATTTATGTGCTTCATTTTTCAGGTTTGTTTCCTTTGGCATTTGTTGTGGTTGATTCGGAAAAAGAAGCAAACTGATTTTAGTTTTTAGAATAACTATCTAATATATTAGATCAGTCTCGGGTTATTACGTTTGAATGTGATCGCAATTTGGGTCTGTTAGAGGCAATGCCAAAAAAATTTTCACATGCTCATCATGCATTTTGCTTGCAGCATTTCAAAGCTAACTTGCAGGATAAATTGAGTGGTGCTCATTTTTTCAATTTATTTCGAGAACACATGGTGAGATTGTTACGTAAGTGTGCTTATGCACCAACACAGGCGCTTTTTAATGAAAAGATTGAAGTTTTCCGGCGTGAAGGTGGTTCCAACGTGGACAGGTTTTTGTCCAATCATCCAGATGAACATTGGACAAATGTTCATTTTACAGGGAAACGTTACGGTGAGATGTGTTCTAATGCTGCAAAATCGTTTAACGCGTGGATTTTGAAAGCTCGACATTTACCTATTACTAGCATGGTTGACACTATTAGGGGATAGATCATGGATGAAAATAGCTTCNAAAATCGTTTAACGCGTGGATTTTGAAAGCTCGACATTTATCTATTACTAGCATGGTTGACACTATTAGGGGATAGATCATGGATGAAAATAGCTTCGGAGTGGAATGAGATTTTATGCCCCAATATGTACTCTAGACTACAAGCTACTTTTGATGAGTGGAGGTCCTGGACTGTACGGGTTTCGAATACCCAAGTGTATGAGGTGATGTCATATCCTTCGGTGACTATTGATATTGTTAATGGCACATGTTCTTGTTGTAAGTGGCAAATATATGGGTTTTCATGTTCACATACAGTGTCAGCAATACGAAAGAGTGTGTGTAATATTAACGAATTTGTTGATTATTACTATCATGTGAGCACATATAAGAAGTCATACTTTGAACCAATTTACCCAATCCCGACAATATATCGTGATGAAACTTCGTAGGTAGATTTTAATATTTTGCCACCATCTACCAAGAAGCAACCTGGTAGACCAAAGAATCGTAGAATTTGGTCTAAGGGAAAACTCATTAGACGAATCCGGTGTGGCCGGTGTGAGCGGTTGGACAGTCACAACAAAAAATCTTGTAACGAGCTGTTGTAGACTTATTTAATGTTATTATTTAATGAGATTGTTCACTGTTTTAAGTTTCTTACAATGTGTTTTTTCACATATTTGTTGGGTTTGTTTGTTTTATCTAATTTTTTACATTTTAAGTTATATGTTATTTTTTTTAAATGACATTTGATGTATTAGTATGTATGTTGCCTACACTGGTATTGTATAGTGAATGAACACACTGTTGGAACAGTGCATTAGATGCAGTTGAAAGTTTTACACTTTCAATGTTACAGTGTTACACCTTTTATGTTACACTCTGACATGGTCTCCATTATTCAACAAGGAATAAACAACCTGTATCCCTGCACAATCTGGATAATCCCCCAATCAAAACACAACAATGACGAAAAATAGAATATGTACACCCATGTCTCATGTCCCACTAATGGTCATCTTTTTATGTGAGAAAGTGTTACATTTTCAATGTCACAATATAACACTTTCAAAGTTACAGTCTGACATGGTCTCCTTTATTCAACAAGGAATAAACAACCTATATCCCTGGACAATCCCCCAATCAACACACAACAATATCACGCAAACAGAATATGTACGCCCATGTCTCATGTCCCACTAATGTTCATCTTTTTGTGTGAGAAAGTGTGAAAGTGTTATATTTGCAATATCACAATGTTACGCTTTCAATGTCACACTCTGACATGGTCTCCTTTACTCAACAAGGAATAAACAACCTATATCCCTGCACAACCAGGACAATCCCCCAATCAACACACAACAATGTCACACAAACAGAATATGTACACCCATGTCTTATGTCCCACTAATGTTCATCTTTTTGTGTGAGAAAGTGTGAGTGTTATATTTTCAATGTCACAATGTTACATTTTTTATGTCACACTCTGACATGGTCTCCTTTATTCAACAAGGAATAAATAACCTGTATCTCTGCACAACCTGGACAATCCTCCAATCAACACACAACAATGTCACACAAACAGAATATATACACCCATGTCTCCTTTACCACTAATGTTCATCTTTTTGTGTGAGAAAGTGTGAAAGTGTTACATTTTCAATGTCACAATGTTACACTTTTTATGTCACACTTTGGGTCTCCTTTATTCAACAAGGAATAAACAACCTGTATCCCTGTACAACCTGGACAATCCCCCAATCAACACACAACAATGTCACACAAACAGAATATGTACAACCATGTCTCCTTTACCACTAATGTTCATCTTTTTGTGTAAGAAAGTGTGAAAGTGTTACATTTTCAATGTCACAATGTTTCACTTTCAATGTCACACTTTGACATGGTCTCCTTTATTCAACAAGGAATAAACAACTTGTATCCCTGCACAACCTGGACAATCACCCAATCAACACACAATAATGTAGCACAAACAATATGTACACCAATGTATCATCTTATACTAATAATTAATTGTAAATTACATGGGCATTGAACATTGTCATTTGTCTGCAAATTTTTTCTTTAATTTCCTATGGATTTTTAGATCTTCTTCATTCCAAGAATTTTGATGGTTGAGAAACATTGATTCCATTTCAACTCGGAACTCAGTCAGCTGTTTTGCTGTTAACTTCTCCTCAATATATTCTCCTTTGGTAAGTTTTTTCATTATGTAACATACATGCAAACCGCATGTAACTCTGCATTAACACCAATTGTTAATTTGTTTCGATATTTTTTAAAAATAACAATTACATTTGGATAACGATTACTTACGAGTTTGACTTTTGTTGTGGACATGTATGACATGATATGATTTGTAGCTCCTTATCCTGTGTGTCTATGTTGATCCACTTCAAATGATTGAACTCCGTAATCTTTTTTTTGACATATTTTTTCTGCAATTACATAAAAAGCTTTAAGATTATGGATTGACACCAAACTAATATGGGCTGTAAAAATTAATGTTTTAGCATAATCAAACCAATATGATTGCATCCTCTAGGTACATATCTCCGATGCCTTTTGTCCTTGGCATTAATGAGTTGTAATGTATCCAAACACCTTCTTCAGTATTCAATATCAGCAGAGTCCAGTGGTCAGGTGAACCATTTTCTTTTCGACCATTTGAATTCATTGGGAAAACAACGTATTTTGAATCTCCAAAGTATGGTATGTGCTTGTCTATTTCTGCTTGACGTGCATACTCTAAATTTGGAAGAGTTACAAAGGACTACGCATACAAAATATGTAAAATATAATGTGCTAAAAAAATCACAAATAATTTAATTGTACAACTATTTGTACATTGTGGTGTTTATGAATCTTACCCAACAAAGACTGTTGATGAAGTAACAACGTCTGTTAAGTGTGGACATCTCATTGTAATCATCAATTCCTTTAAGCATATCAGCCCAACAGTCAATAATCTGTAAAAACAAAAATATCATGTTTCACTATTCAGACCATGTTACACTGTCAAACAACACTTTTTATCTAGAAAATGCAGTTCAATGTTACACTTTAAGAATACATACGCTATTGTATAGTTCACAAGAAATTCCCATTATTTTCAACGCATCATCCACATATATTACACTTCAAAGTCCAACCCCAGACCATATTTGAGCACTACAATGTCATAAAAATTGGAGGTAAACTTGTCATACATTTTATTATATAAGAAAGTAGGTAAGAACTATAATTTTTAATGAACACATTTATGTAATTGGACAGTGACACTTACCCGTAACCCTCTTTATCAGATATTATCTTCAATTTGTTGAAATCAATTGCATCTAATGCTGCACACTCACGCCATAATTTTTTTATTTCTTTGTCTATTGGCCCTTGAATTGTAGTCATCTTTTTCTTGTTGTCATAATCATCAATAATCTCAACTGTTCTCGTAGTTTTGTCATCACTCACATTGTTCTTATGGATTATCGCATTTGATGTCACAATTGATTTTTTCCTCTTTTTTTTCCCACTGTATTCGAATTCTGTATCTCTCTTCCATTTCTTATCTCTGGTCTTGATGTTTCGGACCATTGATGTTTGTCCTAATTTTGGCCTTTCCCCATGATATTAAGCTGCACTGTGTTCTTGCTAATATTTTTGAGTTATGATATGGACAAATAATTCGTTAAGCTGATCAATCAACTATGCATTCTCACTCTCTCGATTTTTGATTGTTTCCTTGCAAACTTGTATTTATGCTTCAAACATTTGTTCATGTTGTTTCATATTTTCAACAACTTTAGTCAAGTCCTTTATCATCGTCTCCTGTTCATTCATTTTTAATGAGAAAGCAAATTGTTGTTTGTCTAACTCATCACCAGTAGAAACAGAATGTGAATGCCCCAAATAACATTTACCTGTGCACATGTTCCTTATAACAATTTTCAAGACGTCATTCTCCTTCACTAGCTCTAGAAGCCTTTGTCTGTTTGTTTCTTCTTCTTCTCCTACTTCAATGTCATCTTGTACTGCATCATCAAGATTGTGCGTCGCTTCTTTAACAACAGCATCAATGAGAGATTCAAATGCCACATTCTCGTTACGATCACCACCAATGACATCCAACATATCATGGTCATCGCTAATAAATGTATAATGTTCTCCCTCCTCATTCCCTATGCACTCAACTGCTTCTTTATCCACCTTGGCGTGTGTTTTTTCAACTTTTCCAATTTTGGTCTTTCCCTTCAATTTTGATTGTCCCCCTTCTTATTCTTTTCTTCCCTTATATTTCAGAAAAACTTTCTCCTCTTCTGTTCTATTCAATCTATGTCTCAACACCTTTGAAACATTTTAAAAATACACATCTGTATGCATTAAAAATCACAAGTGTATCATTTACAGTGTAACATTAGAAGTGTTTATGATGCAAGTATATTATATGATAACAAAAAAATATTTAAAAATTGTGTAACATGTACATATTAAACTAACTTCGTTATATTTAATCAACTTACATATTTTGACTTCAACTTTGAAAGCGTACTTTGTTTCATAGCTCTTTGAAGAGTGGGCAGATTCCATTTCAGAATCCTTGGTATTACATTTAGCCTCACAGACTTGACAATTGTTGTATGTTCATAAACTCAATACTGCACATACATACAAATTTAATATAAGCAAATGAGTTATATTATTTTATTAAACAACATGAAACAATGTGGTGCCAAGTGAAATGGGGGATGTTAACATCATACTAGTAACAACATCACGCATCTAGTAACACCAGATGGGTTGCTACTCTTTCTCAGAAGTGAAGACATAAGAAATTCATGTATTGCACTTAATCAATCGTAATTCTTCATTACATCTATATCTTCACCATATGAAACAAAGCCCCATCCAATAGATGTCCCAGTGTGTGTGAAAAATAGTGTTACCATTAAAAATAGGCATAACAGCCTTGCAACGTCATCAACGTCATATTTTGTTGTACCACTTGTTGCTTCAACCAATCTATTCTTTATCAAGGTTGATGTCAACCTACTATCTTTCTTGAATCTCTTTTTAACAAATTTTGTATTTTCCTTACCGTGAGATAATGAATCCATTGGATAGCGTTCATCATCAATGCCAAAAAATATTTTCACATCACTCCTTCTCTATTTAATGTCCTCCCCACCAATGTGAAATTTAGATTTATTAACATTGAAGCACATTATTACATCTTGTATGATAGTAGCGCTCTTCCTACACCATGTCCTGTCTAATTTTTTTTATCAATGATGCATTCAAATAGTAACAAAAATGGTGTTTTCTTCAAAACAACCTTGTGTGCATCACTAATGTTAATTTCATCTATTGCTCCAATTATCGCAAACAAATTCGATCTGTATTTAGGCTCTTGCGTCGATTCCACCATTTATTTTTTTTCCATCACAGCTCTGAGTTGAGAAGAGACAAAGTACAAAGTGTATAAAGTGTACCAAAAATTTAACTAAAAATATAATAGTATAACCAAATAAGTGAACCAAAAATAGTATATAACACATTCAAATTAGTGAAACAAAAAAAAAAGAATATAACACAGTCAAATAAGTGAACCAAAACTCAGAGTGTAAACACATAGGTGAACCATTAATAGTGTTACCCTTTTGATGTTCTACTTTTTCTATATTACAATTTGAGAGTAACACACCCAACATTTTAGGATTTACACATATTTTTATTGAACAAGGAATAAACATTTTACATTCCTGCACAATGTATTATTACCCAAAAAAAAAACACCTTATAAACATAATATACAGTTCTGTGTTTAATGGTCCATTGTTATTCAATTTTGTTGGCTAATGAGTATATTGTTACACAATATTGATAAATTTGTTACACTTTTATATGTTACCCTTTCTATATTACGCTTTATATATTTACATTGTGATAGTAACACATTTAACATTTAGTATTTACACAAAGGGCAATCAGACATAATTACACACAAAAAATAATAAACAACTGTGTCACTTAACAACCTGAGTTATTAACATTCACAGCACAACAATGTTTTAAAACAAAACAAAAGATTCAGTGTAACAAAATAAAAATGTATCAAAACAAGTGTAACAACAAAAATGTAACATTAATTGTGTAACACAAGACAGCACAAACACCAGTTACATTGGCTTCAAACAAACGTTTGTATGCATATGTATTCAGTCAACCCAGTTCACACTTATATTCAAGCAATTGAAAAAATAAAGGATTACAACATCCAACAATTCATGGTATAAACAATACATAATTTAAAGGCTTTTGACAAAAAACAACAAAGATGAACATTATTTGTCTTTCAATATTCAAACAAACAAAATAGGGTTCCAATACGTGAAATTAAACAAAAAAAAAAGTGTAATGTAACCCATTATGATAATACACAATTAAAAAAACAATAAAAAAAAATTGTATTGTACTGCATTTTTTGATTGGGTAACCCATTATCATAATACACACAAAAATATATATATACGCACATAAATATACATACATACATTACCTCTTGCGATGATCAACACAATCAATGAACCCAAAGGAAACAATGACGATCGACCACAGTGCAAACAACGAGCAAAGATCCAAGTAGTAAAGCCGAAAAAAAACCCTCTTCAAATAACAATGCCGAAAAACCCCTCTTCCAAGAAAACCCTCTTCAATCGACCTATTTTTTGTAACCTGAATCCTTATTGAATTAATGAACAATACACCTTCAACACCCTTTAGTTGAATACACCGACAATTGGCTAAAGAGAAAGATGAATTGGCTTTTTTGAATGGATATGCAGACCGGCGGGTTTGGCTGGAAAACGAATAATGAGCGGTCGTTTTTTTTTGAAACATAAAGAAATACATTTCGGTTTTTGATGAAGATGAAAATATTTTGAATTAACTGAGTCTAAATTTTAGCGGTTATGATAAATGTAATGTTACATTTTTAAGGAAAAAAAAATGATCAAAATGGGTATTTATGTCTTTATATCCAAGTAGTGTACCTTTTTTCAAATTTGTTTTTAATGTGTACTTTCCCAAATAAGTCTAATTATGTGTACCGGCTTCCAAAGAACCCTCAAATCAATAAAAGCTTATAGAGAATATGCAATTTACATGAAAAAAAATGTGTACCTCAATTCCTAAGCATTATTGATATTTATATAGAATCTGACCTTGATCACGTTTAAAGTACAATTCAATTCTCAATATCTCATTCATTCTTGTCAATGTGAAATGCATATTGTTGTTCGATGTTGAACCAACCCTTAAATTCTCAAATCAAATTGCTTGCGACATGCTCTATAACTAAACTTTTTTAGGTCGGCCTTCTAACTTGCCTCTACAAGTTTGTGCGCACTCCTTCATGCATACTCTCATTCACGTGGTGGTCCTTTACAAGTGTTTTTTGAAATGCAGTACCTAAAGTTTTATGAAATGGTGTTTTTTTGTCATTACTTTTTCTCTAACAATCACCTCTTTACAAGGATGACTGACCTTTTGAACTCATGTCATCATTACCATCATTCATGCATTAATGAGTTTAGTTTCCCTTAATATACTCATTAACATTAATTTGGGGCTTTAAAGAATTATTTATTATTACAGTATTAGTTAAACCAATGATAAAACTTATTGCTCCAATAGAAATAAATAACCTTATTTAATCACCCATCTCCTAGATTCTACTAAAGGCCACAAAGAGAATGTCCTGATTTTCTCGAGACACTAAAGGCTCATTTGGTTGCCGTATTAAAAATGGATGGATTAGATAAAATAATATAGTCTAATACAATACAAATGGATTAAAGACAAGATTAAATATGGTATTAAAATAATACATAATTTTATCTAATGTTTGACAATACACAATATAAGCGTTGAATAACAATTATTTAATTCAATCGGTTGTTTGGTTAGAGAATTATTTCATCGTATTAATGTTGAATTAACAAAAAATATCTTCAATCAGTATTGGTTACATTGATGACAACTTGATTTTATCACTTGAGGGGTTATAATAGTAAATGTGTAAAATAATACATTTGAATTGGATTATAATACCACCTCTCTTTGTGGTATTAAAAGACCTTCATAATACAAGTCTATCGTATAAAAAATATACGATTAATATACGTTTTTGAAATTAATACGGTATCAAATTTGCTTAAAAATGAGCCTAAGAGTAAAGTAAGAATATTAGATGCCCTTACAAAGGGCCCCCAAGTGATTGATTCAGTGATGTATCTGTTGGTCTTATGGGGTGGGGGGGGGTTAGGGATCTCTCTATGGACTCGCGATCATGTATAGGCATGGCATCGGTGCTTGACAGCTCATCCCATCGGTGTATCAAGTCTACACTGTGAAGTCTCTCACGTCCCCTACTAGGGATGACAGTGGACCGAGGCGGGAGCGGGGGGAGTAGTCTCCACCCCCATACCTGCTTAAAAAATATTCGTCCACCCTTGGTCCACTCTCGTTACTGGGAGAAATTTTAATACCCGTCCCTGTCCTGTGGATATATTTTGATCCCCGTCCCCGTCCCCGCCCATAACAATTAATTTCTATGATTTTAAGAAAAAATTAAAAAAAAATCATAAAACCTCATAAATGGATTTGTAGGAAGGATGAAAACTCATTATATATAATAAATGGATCAAACATAAAAATTCACAAAAAATAATATGTATAACACACACACACACACACACACACACATATATATATATATTACTGGTTTAGCGGGGCGGAGGCATGGTAAGGATGAGTTTTTGTCCATCCTTGGACTGGTTTATATGAGTATCTCATTATACGTCCACTGTCCAATATGTATAGTTTATCTCTGGTTCAAACTGGGCGGGTTTGGATGAATATTCATTTTCTTCGATCCACAGTCATCCCTACCACCTATAAGAAATATAGATGCGGGGCTCCGCGCTGCCATAGTTTAAGAGATTTAAGTTGCGCCTTCATTAACACCTTTGGGTTTTGGTGCAATGATAGTGCTTTGATCCTAATAATTGGCATCTAAATGAAGTTACAAGTTCAAGTCCCACGGATGTTGCTGGGGAGAAATTGTTGGCCTTATGGGGGATCAACGATCTCTCTATGAACTCGTTGTCACGTATGGGCATGGCATCCATGCCTGATAGCCCATTTGCTAATGCGCCAAGTGTGCACTGCAAAGCCTCTCAGACCAACCTACAATACGTATAGACTCGAGGCTCTGCTGCCATGACTTAGGAGATTTAAGTTACAGTGCAATAGTAATGCCTCGATACTGACACCATCTTCCTCTTTGTCCAACTTTTCTTGTGTTGGGGATCATGTACAAAGCAACACATGTTTTGTTGGGCTACACCCCAGCTACTGTTTTTTCACGGTCATGCCCAATATTATGATTTCGTTAACGTAGATTGAATACTTTAGCATCGCTGAGAGTGGCCCGATCGCTTCTTTGTGAAGCCAACATGTTTTCATTGTTGTTTGACCACACAATGGTCAAAATTGGACAAATTATCAAGATCTAATGAACCCAAAGCAATATATAAATTGCCTATTTTAGCAATCAAATTAGTAGGGGTGCAACTTGGACGGGTTGAGGGATCAACCCTAGTCCAACCCTATGTATAAAAGATTCAACCCTAACCCAGTCTCAACCCGAGACACTCAACCTGAGTATTGCTCGAGTTGATTTTTGGTAAACTCGGGTTGAATCGAGTTACCTAATTCGGGTTGTCAATTCGGACTCAACAAATAATAATCCTGCATTAGATGTGAGCCTTTGCACAATGTTGGACTATTACATAGGCCTACATAACCCACTAAGATAAAACTCATCAACACAACTTTTTAAGGGTGTAAGGGTAAGTTTTTTTTATATAGTAGAGAGAGGAGAGCTCATTTGAGTTGTCTATTCTATCTGTGATGACAACTCCTTGCCTTTCTTTTGTTTTTTTTACTTATCTCACATCGGCTGTGTAAATTTCTTTCATCATCTACAATCTTTAGAAATCATGTTTCACTCCCCCTTTAAATAATAAAAATTACAAAATATATATCTTTATTTTATTTTTATTTTTATTTTTATATTATTTATATATAAATATAATATATGAATTCAGGTTGAACCTGATTCATCATTTCAGGTTGGGTTTAGGTTGAGTTTAATTTCATCATTTCGGGTTGGGTACGAGTTAAACTCGTAAACCTGAGCTCTTAACCGGAGCCTTGCCCAAATTCAATTCGGGTTGAAGCTTTTCAACAAAAACCCTAACCCTAAAAACCTCAATCCTAACACTATTTTTTTCATATTGGGTTCAAGTTGCCTGTCCAAGTTGCACCTGGGGGTGACAATCATGTCAAGTCAGGTTGTGTTCGGGTCATGTCATTGCAGATTTATATTGAGCACTAGTTAATCCTAACCCAACTCGTTTAACTAATCGTGTTGCATCGTGTTCGTATTGATCCATATAACCCGTGAAAAAAATTTGAAGCTCAGTTTTATGTCTAAAATTTTATCATCACTTAATCGAACCTATGTTCATATTTTTTTTATAAACTAAAAATTAACTTAATAAATATAATAATAAAAATGAGTAAAAATATATTTTTTTGTACAAGGATTAGGTCACTACTTGATAAAATATAATAAAAAAATTAACATTTTATTCTTATAATACTACTTAAACGTGTTAATTGTGTCGATTTCATATTTTGTATATTTGACATTAACCCAGCCTATTTATTATTCGTATTAATGAGTCGTATCATATACGTGTTCGTTTCATGAAAAGAAAAACCCTAACTCATTATTTTCGTGTCGACTTTTAGCATATTTTCATGTTGTATCAGAAATTGCCACCACTTGCACTTCTACAAATCAAAGCTCGAAAGAAGTATTCAGTTCGTATGATTGCACTAGTTGATTGTATTATATTCCTTTTATGTCAAGCGTTAGCATGTCGTGGATGAGTCCTAGGATTGGAGACATCAAGGAAAATTTATGTACCATCTACAATTTCATGATGAGCACATTGAAGCAATCAACAATGTTGTTTATAAAAATGTTCCAAAGAATCTCAAAGTGACAACACTTGAAATTCAAACAAAGATTGTATGTTGCAAGTGAAATCACAAATGTAATAATCCATGGTTTTTTGAGATGATCTATTTTCCATTTTAGTTGATGAATCTTGTGATGTATCAATCAAAGACCAAATCACAGTTCTATTATGTTATGTGGATAAAAAGGGATGTGTCACTAGATACTTTCTTGGCATTGTCCATGTTATTGATAAAATGTGTTATCACTTAAAGCAGTGATTGGGTCATTGTTCTCAAGGCATGGATTAAGTACGTCAAGACTACGTGGGGAAGGTTATGATAGATTTAGTCATATGAAGGGAGAATTCATTGATCTCAAAAGTTGCATCACAAAGAAGAGTGAGTCTACTTTTTATATTCATTGTTTTGGTCATCAACTTCAACTTACACTTGTGGTAGTCACGAAAAATCACAATCAAAAAGTTTTGCCTTTTAATATTGTTACTAATTTGTTGAAAGTTGTTGGAGCTTCATGCAAATGTCGAGGTATTTTAATAGAGAAGCAAATTAGGAAGGTTATTTAAGTACTAAACAATGGAGAAACATCAAGTGGGCGTAGTTTACATGAAGAATGTAATCTCCAATGGACCGGTGATATACGTTGAGGCTCAACTATGGTACTCTATAAACATTATTATTATGATATCCTCTGTGATTGATGTGTTTAAGGTTGTTAAATACGATGAAAATTCTGAACAAAGAGGTGAAGCGTGTACTTTATTGGAATCAGTTCAATTTCATATCTGATTTTCATCTATTGAAAGATGTATTGGGAATTACAAATAAACTGCTGCAAACATTACAAAGAAAATATAAAAGATTACAACTACTATGAGTTTAGCTAAAGAATACAAGCAATGACTACAAATGACAAGGGATGATGGAATTTTTTTTGTGGAAAAATATATTGTTATACTGAATATGGATGACACACACACACACACACATTAGTAATAATTATGTGCCTGAAGATACTCTACAATACTAAAAATTGAACATTAATCTTATAATATTTATATTTTAAAAGAGCAATTTAGTTTTTTTTTTTTAATTACGCAATTGAAAATTAAAGTAAATAGAGAGAATATAACAGTTAGGGGAGAGAGAAGAGAGATATAGTTGTGGATTGATAGGGTTGTTAGACATTATGGAGTGTATTGGTTGAGTTGTCTAACATTGAGAGTTATACTGGAAAGATGATATTTTTGAGAGGAAAAAAATTGGAAGGAATTTTAAACCATTAGGACAAAGTAAATAAAAACTGAATCAATCTTAATCATTGTTATACTTTTATAAGTTGACAATTTAACTTTCTAATCATAATTTTAGATAGAATATGCTTGAGGAAGGTGGTCAACAAGGCACTAATCTACACTATTATCATATTGAATTATTTTATATGATGTTAAATATGCAACTTTAAGAGCTTAACAATCATTTTACTGAGATGAATATCGATCTTTTTCTTTGTGTGACATGCAAAATCCAATGGATTCATTCTCAACTTTTAATAAAGAGAAGTTGATTTGTCTTGCTCATTTTTTATCCTTCAATATTTTCTTAAAGGGCTCGTGATAATTAACAATCAAATTGAGACATATACAATTGATATGCACTGTAATAAATAAAAGGATTTGGTGGACTTGCAGAGAATATACTTGAGACTAAAAAGAATGTTGTATATCCATTGGTATATTTGCTTATAAAACTGTAACGCTCCGGTTTCCCAAATGCATTACTTGAAAAATGAATCGATCATAAATATACCACAAAATATATCTCTAAATACAGGGGCAAAGCTCTAATTACCTTGAAAACAAGTAAAAATAATCTCCAAAATATACAAATTATAAATCTTCAATTTTCTGATATCTCAACTTTGGTTCTTTCTTTTCAGATTTATCCTGAAAAATATTAATATAAAATCATATTTATCTTCATAATTAATAACCAGGTTATCACATAATTATCTTCATAATTAATAACCAGGTTATCACAAAAACTAGTTTTGATCTTGTTAGTTACAATTGTGCTAGTCGAAAGACTATTTTCAGAATGAATATATTAAATAATCAATTGCATAATCGTTTGCAAGATAAAATGCATGAACAATTACTTGGTTGTATGTATTGAGAAACATGTTACAAGTACCATTGAAAATGAAATTATAATGAAAATTTTTCAAAATATGAAAACTCGTTAGGAACAATTATGAAGATTTATTGGATATTTGAAACCCGGGGGATCCTTATGTTTAGCGTCTTGAGTACTAAATAAGACTTTTGGTGTGAATTTTTTTTTTTTGTCTCTTTTTTACATATCACTCATATGTACAAGTTGTGCCTCTAAATGACGTTTTTTAACAGCACTGCACTTATTAAAAAGTATGTTAAGAATTGATATTTGATGAAAATGTTGTCTGAGGTGTGCCAAATAGTAAAATCACTTATTGAAATTTCTGATATTATGTAACTTAAAATAAAATAAAANGACGTTTTTTAACAGCACTGCACTTATTAAAAAGTATGTTAAGAATTGATATTTGATGAAAATGTTGTCTGAGGTGTGCCAAATATAGTAAAATCACTTATTGAAATTTCTGATATTATGTAACTTAAAATAAAATAAAACAGTAAGTGTGAACTATAGAATAGTTACTCAAAACGAAACAGTTACAGCAGGGTAACGAAACAATAACAGCATATAGTTACACGTAGCTGTTTGACAACAAAAAATAAATACTAACTTGATTGCAGAACAAGAACTGTTATTGAACTTTAGATAGATCAAGGCTAGTGTTTGACACTATGTCCTTAAGACAGATTTCGCCACCACACATGGTGCTTATGAAAATCGAGCGTCTGTCTCCCAAGATACAATGATCTTACACGAACAGAAGTAGCACTCCAATCTGCCCATCCAGCAAATCAAAAATCGTGTTGTGTACTTTCTAAATGCACTGCCTTAATGCCGAAAATGATATATTCCAATGTCTGCCTTATGGTTGAAAACGGACTCATTAAAATGAATGCATGAACTGGGTATTTATAGATAGTCTGGTGACTGTTCGGACAAACACCACACTAAAGGACACAACGCAGAAACGGAAACTGATCAGCCAGTGGACACCTTGAAAAACTGTTCTTCATGAACAGTCCCAATTTAATTTCGGACTGGATTATCCGACCCAGTGTGTACCGAAAATTAATTTCGGTTTAGAAATTCTTGCCCATTAATTAAATGAATTTTATCCAAAAAGATAGGGCTTGACCACACCCGGTCAGGTTAGGTCAGGTCAGGTCGTGGCTGGCGGTGCGCGCGCGTGTGGTTGAACTAAAGGCATGTAGGTGCTTACTTCGCTCATAAAACTTTGGTACCCCTTGGGGGCCAATCCCATAGAGCAAACTTGACCTATATATGCCCATGTTGAATTTCTTCCTCAACCAATGTAGGACTGGTGTCACATCCAATATTGCACTTTCTTTATTTTTCATGTTTCAATAGGGTCATTTTGGAGCCTATTATCTCATTTATTTTTTACTCGATTTGAGCAAGTGAATATATCACGTTATTCTCCTCACGGAGTAGAATATGAACCCATAAAATTTTATTCAAAATAACAATCGGGTCCCACTTTAATTTAGGCTCAAAGTCGACCAAAAACTCAGTTTTTACACTCAAAAAACTGTTTTGGTCCAACAGAAAATAATGTTATAATTATAAATTTAAATTAAGAATTTTAGGTTGTTCCCACTAAGAAAAAAAATCTTAGTTTCGTCACTGGATAAAACAACATTCAATCCTTTCAAATGCATCTTCATTTGAAAACCACCCCTCAATAGAGTTAAACTTTGTCCATGACACAAATTCCAATCACCCTCACTGCACTATCACGGTCAATCCATCAAAGCTTATTTAAACATTAACGTGAAAACTATTATCGATGGTTTCAATCCATTATATGTACATAGACACAGATATAAATAGAAAGTTTGGAAATAAATGCATTTATATAAACGGTGTTACGAGTAGTGGATAATGGTTCAAATAATTTTTTCTGAATAGTGTTGAAGGAGAGAGAGAGAGAGATGGGTTAGTCTAAGAACAATAACAATTGTTAAAATTTAACAAAATAAAATGGGTATTTTTATCTCTTTCGCCATCCAATGACTTGTTTCATGTCAGCTCAAAAGTATACGAGAATTAAATGTTTATTTTTAAGAGATGGAGAATCATGCGTAATTTTTATTTTGTTGAAGTTTTTTGGCACCAGATGGAGGGCTACGTTAAAAAAGAGTTTGATAAATATCTATTTCTATAAGCTTTTAAAGTATACTTCCTATGCATAACTCGTACATATAAACTCAATTTCAATGTTAATGGTATTTTCTTATAAGACAAGAGAATGAAAATTATTATTCTCACCCTCATTACTATGCTACTTAATTGGGTAATATATTGACTTTTGCATTATTTAGAGGTTAGAAAACTAAAATCAAATGATGAAAAATTTTAATTAATTTATTTTCTATTTTTGACTTCCATTCTAAAAATGTATAGCTTCTATTTTTTTTGACAGAATTTCTAGGTTCTATTTATATTAAGAATATTTAAACTTTACATAGTTTAAAAAAGATAGTCGGAATAGTTACAAAAGATGGATGAAGTAGTTAACCTTGCGACTTGTATGCTTTCTTTACTTAAGAATGGTGTTTTGAATCAGATACTCTTTTTTGTAGTTATAAGGTACTCTTTTTTTATTGCATTAGGTACTCTTTTTTCGTAGTTATAATGAACTCGGATGTAGTATTACTATTGATGGAGGAACTTCATAGGCCCTCTCCAAAACAACTATGTAGAACATCTCAACTTAGAGGTCATGACTATGTCTTAGATTACTTAATGGAAATGAAGGTTGGTGTTATGATCAATTCAGGGTGAACCTTAATGTGTTTATGTTATTTTGTGAGGAACTAAAAAGTAAGGGAATTTGAAGCACTCTAGATATGTGACAGTTCAAGAACAAGTGGATATATTCTTACTGATTATATCCCACAATAAGAGAATATGTGTAGTAGCTGAGATGTTCCTACATTCAAGCCACACTATCTGCATATACTTTCACCGTGTCTTGAAGGTAATTTGTAAACTTGGAGTGCATATTATCAGACCTCCTGATTTCAATATTGTTCCACCTTAGAAGTATTATCCATTCCTCAAGGTAAGTTATATTCTATTACTTAGTTCTTGTTATCCACATGGTTATTTCATATTAACGTATTAGTATTTGTTTGAATTGTGTCTGCTCTATAGATGGAACCTATGTTGATGCACATAAACCAATGAATGACCAAATACTATATTATGGTAAGAAAAATGAACCAATACAAAATGTGATGTGTGCATGTTCATTCGACATGCGATTCACATTTGTTATGATTGGTTGAGAAGGAACTGTCAATGACACCAGTGTATTTATTGAGTTTGTTCACAATCCAGAAAACTAACTCCCAATGCCTGAAGGACGTATTTCTTCAATTTGACTCTTGTTTCTATTCATAGCATTTACAAGTTACCATGTTAAATTACAAGTGTACCATTTTACGAATAAGTATTATGTTGTTGATTCTAGATATATGAACATACCGAGTTTTTTGTCTCCATATTGTGGGGAGAGATATCATTTACGTGAGTTTAGAGCTAGTGGTCAACATCCAAGAAGTAAGATAGATCTATTCAATTACCATCACTCATTTCTTCAGAATGTCATTGAATGTTACTTTGAAGTACTAATGGTTTGGCTTCCCATTCCCAAGCAAATGCCCCTTATTCCATAGAAACACAAAAATAAATATCAACGGCTTGTTATAGCATACATAACTTCATCAGAATGCATGCTCTTCAAGATCGATTGTTTGATGAGTACATTGATGAAAATAGGGGTGGTAATGACAAAAATAATGCAAGCAATACATGTTCGACTTCACAAAACCCAATTAAAGTAAATGTCAGTCAAAACCAACTTCATCATACGACTAATGTAAGAGATGTCATTATTGATGAATTGTGGGTATCAGTTCAACTTTGAGAGACATGATTGTTGTTGGTGTTTATGACAGGTGTTTTTTTTTTTGAACTATGACTTGTCAATGTATGTTGATGTTTAAATACTATGGATTTATGTGTTACGAAGTGTTGTAAATTACCTATGTTGTCATTCATTAGGATGTTATTTTAATGTTGTATGGGATGTGATGTTATATAAATGTACTAGTTATATCCTGTGTTTGAAGGCACAGAATAATAAAAAATGGTAAATAATAAACATATTTGTATTCATATCTAAAATCAAATCACAAACATAAAGAAGAGATAAAGAAATTTAAGCATCGATTTTGTAGTGGGGGTGAGAGGTGGTGGATGGTAGTGGTGGTGGCGGCAACGAAGGTAGTGGTGGTGGCTGCGGCGATGGTGGTGGTGGTGGTGGTGGTGGTAGTAGGGGTGGCGGTGGTGGATGAGATGGTGGGGGGTAGGCGTGGCGGTAGGGGTGGTGGCAGCGGTGGTGGCGGCGGTGGTGGTGGTGGTGGTGGTAGCGGCGACGACAGGGGTGGTGGTGGGGAGTGGTGGCCGCGGTGGCCGAGGGGGTGGTGGTAGGGGTGGTTGTGGGGGTGGCGGTGGTGGCGGCAACGATGATGGTGGTGGTGGCAGCGACGGCGACGACGGAGGCGGGGGGGGCGACGGCAACACCAGCGACAATGGTTGCTTCATATGGTTGACTCAGTACAATCCCACCAGGGAAGAGCCTAATGTCATTCATGAAGCCCAAGTTGGATGGCGAGGTAATAAATGGGGTACTACGTTGATGGTTGCATGTTGTGGTTGAAATGTGCTCCCATGTTGTGTACTATTTTTCTTACTGTTTGTAATATTTATTGGGATTTCACTTAAGTGATAGGGTATTAGTATTTGTACAACTATGGAGTATGGGATGCTCATATGGATTAATATTTTTTTCTTGTTTATATTCTTTGTTTTAACGTTGAATTAACATGGAATTTTACAGTGTATACAAGATGGTAACAAAACAATTTTGAAGTGTTTACCAAATGCAACTAAACATGTTTTCTGTTTCTATTTTTTGCTAAGAAAAATAAAAAACAATGCACAATACATCAACCAAAAATAATAGAAATTGTTAAACATTCAAAGTATCAATACATCAACCCATTGTTAATAATCTGCTAAATATCAGACTACCAAAGTTGTTAAACATTGAGAGAAAAATTACCACATACATCTGTTCCAATACAGTGAAGCTGACAGAATTGAAGTTTCAATTTATCCAGGCTTTTGAGACACTGTTGATGTAGAAATGCCCAAGATTTTGCCAATTACAATCTTTCATAAGCAATCAAAAGCCAGATTCATGCACAAGATGATATACTCCCCATATCAGATGATATACTCCCCACGAGATGATATACTCCATAGATTTCAGTCCATGCACTTGCAGATCCCCAACTTAGGCACTCCAAGGAAAGGCATTCCTACTNGCAACACCAGCGACAATGGTTGCTTCATATGGTTGACTCAGTACAATCCCACCAGGGAAGAGCCTAATGTCATTCATGAAGCCCAAGTTGGATGGCGAGGTAATAAATGGGGTACTACGTTGATGGTTGCATGTTGTGGTTGAAATGTGCTCCCATGTTGTGTACTATTTTTCTTACTGTTTGTAATATTTATTGGGATTTCACTTAAGTGATAGGGTATTAGTATTTGTACAACTATGGAGTATGGGATGCTCATATGGATTAATATTTTTTTCTTGTTTATATTCTTTGTTTTAACGTTGAATTAACATGGAATTTTACAGTGTATACAAGATGGTAACAAAACAATTTTGAAGTGTTTACCAAATGCAACTAAACATGTTTTCTGTTTCTATTTTTTGCTAAGAAAAATAAAAAACAATGCACAATACATCAACCAAAAATAATAGAAATTGTTAAACATTCAAAGTATCAATACATCAACCCATTGTTAATAATCTGCTAAATATCAGACTACCAAAGTTGTTAAACATTGAGAGAAAAATTACCACATACATCTGTTCCAATACAGTGAAGCTGACAGAATTGAAGTTTCAATTTATCCAGGCTTTTGAGACACTGTTGATGTAGAAATGCCCAAGATTTTGCCAATTACAATCTTTCATAAGCAATCAAAAGCCAGATTCATGCACAAGATGATATACTCCCCATATCAGATGATATACTCCCCACGAGATGATATACTCCATAGATTTCAGTCCATGCACTTGCAGATCCCCAACTTAGGCACTCCAAGGAAAGGCATTCCTACTAGATATTCCATAATGTCTGCAATGCCAACTCTATGCAGCCATATTTGGCATACATATTTACCATGACAGTTTTACTATGGATATTCATTTGATTCCTCTACTGTTAATGTGCTCGTGAACCTCCCTTAATCAATAACCCAAAGGCTTATACAAGCTGACAATGCATAGGCAGGTATCACCTTGTTTGATCCCACATCTGGCATTTGAATGCACTACACAATTTCAAGCCTCCATGGGGAGTTTACATTGCACCAACACTCTTATTATGAAAATCCAGGAAAAATCTCTTTCTTTGGGAGCTCATTGAAGAGTCGTTTTGCCTCGCATACACATTCATACTTGACATACATGTCCAATGATGCCATGTTTACCACCAAACTCATTCGCAGCCCACGCTTCAAAATCAAACCATTAGTGCTCTTTCCCATATTCACAAACTTAACTACCTAAGTCGTCCACAAGCTACAAAATTGAATAGAATTTCAAATTTTCAAAATAATACTGAAATAACTAAGGAATTTTAGAATTACATCCCACAAGAATTGCATCTGAATTTCAAAATTTTAGATGCACGCACAAAATTAATCAAACATACTATGCTCAACCTTAACAATAGCCCAAGAGATAAATTTCTTATCATTGATAATGCAAAATTACATCCATGACTATAAGCAAAATTGCATCCATGATTGAATCAGTACGTTTTCACTTTTTTGCTCTTTATTTTTTCTCATTTTCTTCTTTTGTTTTGTTTGTGATTTCCCCAAAATCAATTACTTCTTGGTAAATTCAAAGGATCCTAATCGACAAGAGTTTTTTGAATTAGAGAGTTTGGGCAGATTCATGCTGAATTAAATACACTAGATCAAATACCATTAACTACACATATACCAGTTCAAATACACACACCGATCACTCACACAGACACATACAAACACCACCCACTCATATATACACACACCTACACACACAGATATGTATATATATGTAGATTTACAGAGCATATATATGTAGACCTACAGAGAGAGTGTGAGATCTTATGATGCCTAGAATAAACTCTAAGTATGAGCTCAGGCAAGGAGGTCAGAGAAAAAGGTTAGATAAGGAACCCAGAGCTCAGAAGCCCAGACCTCAAGCTCCCTTTGCATGAAAGAAACAAGGAGACAGGAAGGGAACAACTGGCTAATAGGAAGGCAGTGATTAAGGCATGAAACTCTCAACCACTCAGGATCCTCTCCCAAAATCAAGAGAATCTCGCAGATCAAGGGCAAGGATCTCGTTGCAGATCCCTTAGAGATAGGAATCGGGTTATAAATACTGGACAATGCCTCCATCAAAGGGGGACCCCCAATTGTATGAAAAATACTCTGTAATTTATAGCTGCCATCAATATAGATCCAAGGAGCAAGAGACTCCCTTTAAGAATGGATTAGCCAAACTCCCGAGCTCGATGAACCACTATACTTTCACTGTGCAAACCACCCCAACTCCCCAAGAATCCAATCATAATCCTCACAAACTTTGTAATACTTAAGTCCAGGCTGATAGATGTAATTGACACATTCTGCTCATCCACTTAATCAACACCATCAATTTGGCACCGTCTGTGGGAATGATTGTTTATGTTACAAACTAGCTGATCCTTCCAGCAACTGATGGTCTCCACACGCAACATGAGCATAAGCCAAATAAATCCCCCACGGATGCAGAACCAATAGGAGGCCACTAGTAGCAGGCAATAGGAAAATCTTTAAGATTTCTTCCCCGCTACCGAGGCCAATCCTCCAATAACGAATCCTCATATGAATAACGAATTGGAGGCTCTTCACCTAGCCAACCAGTGTCTGCTCCAGCAGAATGAGGAGCTCTTGAAGCTCCTACAAGGTCCTCAGCAGGCGAGACCAGCTTAAGAAGATCCCCCACAAGGGGAGCGTCAACATCTCGATCCCCTTAACGAAGACAACGAAATAGGGTAAAATAGCTAAGCCATGGGTCAGGTTCTCCAATAACCCCCTAAGAATGGTGATAACGAAGAAGCATAGAGTCAAAATGATGGGGTCGAGAAAAATGATTTCCTTCTTTTCCAACAGGAAAGGAGATAGTAGTACTGGAAACAACGCTTCAGAGGCATCCAGCAGAAGCTCAGTCACATGAAGGAAGCCATGAGGGGTAAGACCCCAATGACAATGGATGTGTTAGTGTAGCAAATCGAGTCCCCATTCACTATTGGGGTGTTGCATTTTCTCCTCCCTCCAAAGTTCAAAATACCCTAGATAGAGACATTTGATGGGACTAAAGATCCCATGGACCACCATAATACCTACAAAAATCAGATGGAACTGCATGGATATCAAGACCCTGTGTGGTGTCGAGCATTCGCCATCACGCTAAAAGGCTCAGCCTTAGCCTGGTTCAACAGACTTCCCCCGACGTCAATATTTTCCTTTAAGGAGCTCTCCATATCCTTCGTGTCCCACTTCATAGGAGCCCGAACCTACAGAAAACCAAATTACCACCTGTTGAATGTGAAACAGGGGCCCAACGAGAACCTACGATCTTATGTCCAAAGGTTCAACTCAGAATCCCTAAAGGTAGATATTCCAGATGAGAAGTTCGTATCACTGCTTTCATTACTAGGTTAGGAGTGCAGTCTAAAGATCTGAAATTCTCGATATCAAAGAATCAGCAAGCAAGCATGGCAGAGGTGCTGGCTAAAGTAGAAAAATATATTAATGGTGAGGAAGACCTCCTCTCAAAGGTAGGGAACTCCTCCTCATAAAAGGAAAAGGTGAAGGAAGAAAGGAAGAGGGATCGAAGTCCTGGGAAAGAAAGAGGACGAGATTAGTCTCCAAGAAAAGATAGGGATCGTTCCCCCAAAAGAAGAGGAGATGTCAGAGACCGCTTAGGTCCTCCTCAACCAGAGTTGTAACCAAGATATGCACCTCGGCAGCTCACTCCTCTCACTGCCATGATATCACAGATCCTGTATGAAGTATGGAATGAGAAGTTCCTCAAATGGCCACCTCAGATGAAGGTGGACCCAGCAAAGAGAGATCCCACCAAGTACTGTGAATACCACAGAGATCATGACCACCACATCGATGATTACATGCAGCTAAAGAAAGAGATTGAATTTCTAATCCAACGAGGGCAGTTGAGACATTTTGTGGCCAATGATAATCAAAATTGAGCTCAACCACCTTCAGCACCCCCAACAACAAGCACCTCTGTAACATCAGCAACCTCTGGGAGAGATCAAAGTGATATCTAGAGGAATTACTGGAGGTGGGGAATCCAATTCAACTAGAAAAGCTCATCTGCACAGAATTAGGACTGATGAGGCGATAAAGGTGCAGACCGTGTCCAAGGCACCACGATTGAGCGCAGTTATCACTTTCTCAGATTCAAACCTAAAGGATTGCCAACATCCTCATGATGATCCCTTGGTGGTAAGGGTCGTCGTCGCCAACAGAACTATTCATAAAGTTCTGATTGACAATGGGAGCTCTGCAGACATCATCTTTGTGCTAGCATTTGACAAGATGGGTATAGGCAAAGAAAAGCTCAAACCAGTAAGCACTCATTTGTTAGGATTCTCAAGAGAGAGGGTGCCAAATGGAGTTGGTGTAGTCCGTGGAGACCAGCGTGTGGTGCAGGAGTGCTACATGGCGTCTATCAAGAAGAAAGAAGTCAAAAATATTCAACTAGATGAGCTCGACATGAGAGACAAGTTGGACACTAGACCAACGCCATCGGAAGAGCTGGAACCAGTTCAGTTGGACAAAGAACCAGAACACCTTGTCTACGTAGGGTCTAAGTTGAGCACAGAGATTAAAGACCTTCTCATCCAGTTTTTGAAGGAAAACATAAAAGTGTTTGCCTGTAAGCAAGAAGACATAGAGGGCATCGACCCTTCAATCATCACACACAAGCTCAGTGTGAATCCCACTTGCAAACCCGTTAAACAGAAGTGAAGAAATTTTGCCCCGGAATGCCAAAAGACAATCAACGAGGAAGTCAACAAACTTCTTCATGCCAAAGCCATTAGAGAAGTAAACTACCATGTCTGGCTGGTGAACGTTGTCCTTGTCAAGAAGACTAGTGGCAAGTGGCGACTCTGTATCGACTTTATAGATCTCAACCGAGCTTGCCCCAAAGACAGCTTTCGATTGCCACGAATTGATGTAATCGTGGATACCATTACTGGATACGAACTCCTAGCTTTATAGATGCTTTCTCCGGATACAACCAGATTAGAATGGATCCCAATGACCAAGAAAAGACCTCTTTTATGACGAAACAAAGGACATACTGTTACTAGGTTATACCTTTCAGACTAAAGAATGCTGGAGTCACTTACCAGCACCTGGTGAATCAAAATTTTTTAAAAAACAGAGAAGGACGACCATGGAGATCTACATTGATGATATGTTGGTAAAATCATTGAAGGTAGAGCTCCACATCGAGTATCTAACAGAGTCATTCCAGGTCCTTAAAGAATACAGAATGAAGCTCAACCCCACCAAATGTGCCTTTGGAGTGTCTGCTGGTAAATTTCTAGGCTACATAGTCAACAGTAGGGGATTGACGCTAATCTAGAAAAGGTTAAAGCAGTAATGGATATACAGTCGCCTTCCAGCACAAGGGAAGTACAACGACTAACAGGGAGAATAGCGGCACTGAGTCGCTTTGTGTCCAGATTAAGTGACAAATGTCAACCCTTCTTTTCAAGTCTTAAAGAAGGTCTTCCAATGAGATACTCGGTGTGAAGAAGCATTCAAAGCCATAAAGGACTATTTGAGCTCAGCCTCTATCCTAGTAAGTTCATTGGAAAGAGAGGTACTCACTCTATACCTCGTAGTCTCGGATTTCTCAACCAGCGCAACACTGGTAAGGGAGCAAGATAAAGCTTAGCAGTCAATCTACTACTGCAGCAGAACTCTAAGGGGAGTGGAGGAAAGATATCCACAAATGGAGAAGCTCATCTTAGCCCTGTTTACAACTGCTAGGAGATTCAGGCCATACTTTCAGACCCATACTATTGAGGTACCAACAGAGCAATCAATGCAGTAAGTGTTGCACAAGCCAAAATCTTCAGTGAGGTTGGTTAAATAGACAATCGAGCTTAGTGAGTTCGACATCAGGTACAAGCCAAGAATAATAATCAAACGACATATTTTAGTAGATTTTATCACAGAATTCACATTAGAAGCACATATGGAGGTAGCACAGCTAGTACCCGACCTCCCTATATGGAAGCTTTTAGTAGACGGAGCTGTAAACGCTCAAGGGAGTGAAGCTGGCCTTACTCTAACCTCTTTGGGCGGAATAGATGTCAAATACGCCCATAGGTTTAGGTTTAACGCTTCAAACAATGAGGTAGAGTATGTGTGAACCCCGGGAAAAATTTTAACTTTTTTTGAAAAAAAACGGCAAAATGGTAATTTGCCATTATAGTGTGTGGGTTAAAAAAAAAACTGGTATTTTTATAGACCTCGGATGATGAAACGGACCTCACCGTTGGATTCGTCTCACGAAATCTAGTTACCCAGACAAATTTCGTCGAATTCTGAGATAGTCAGATTTTTCACGTTTTTCGAGGTGACGAGTGTTCGATGACCCCAAAAAATGAAATTTTTATAAAAATTTGAAAATTTGAAAAATATTTTAAATAAAGTTCATATAAAATATTTTGAGTTTAAATCGGTACGAAATTTAATCGTTTCGGGATGAAAACGGACCCGGACAAA
>CAUOFW020003170.1:29840-145352 GCA_963454935.2 Ilex paraguariensis | reverse complement strand
TGTGAAACCCGGGAAAAAATTTAACTTTTTCTGAAAAAAAAACGGCAAAATGGTAATTTGCCATTATAGTGTGTGGGTTAAAAAAAAAACNTAACTTTTTCTGAAAAAAAAACGGTAAAATGGTAATTTGCCATTATAGTGTGTGGGTTAAAAAAAAAACTGGTATTTTTATAGACCTCGGATGATGAAACGGACCTCACCGTTGGATTCGTCTCACGAAATCTAGTTACCCAGACAAATTTCGTCGAATTCTGAGATAGTCACATTTTTCACGTTTTTCGAGGTGACGGGTGTTCGATGACCCCAAAAAACGAAATTTTTATAAAAATTTGCANTTGTCGAATTCTGAGATAGTCAGATTTTTTACGTTTTTCGAGGTGACGAGTGTTCGATGACCCCAAAAAATGAAACTTTTATAAAATTTTGAAAATTTGAAAAATATTTTAAATAAATTTCATATAAAATATTTTGAGTTTAAATCGGTACGAAATTTAATCGTTTCGGGATGAAAACGGACCCGGACAAAGGACGACACTTGGCGCGACGAGGGCCAAGTGTTTAGAAAGTATAAAAGTGGGCAAATATCTGAAAAATCAGATATTTGCTCTTCATTTGGCCGGCTGGATCAGACCCAAGAGCAAAGAAAAAAAAAATATAATTCTTCAAGCTTTCTTTCGCCGATTCTCGGAGTTCCGTCGGTCGGAATTCGTCGGGCCAAGAATTAAAGTCGATCTACGCGACGAGAGCTACGCGTGGGTACCAAAAACAAAGATTTTCACCGAAGATTCAAAGGGAGGATTTTGGAGAAATCTAAGCTTTGGACTTCAATCTTGTTCTTGAGGCTTCCTACAAATTCTTTACGCTTCAAGAGGTAGGGTTCCTCCTACTCGGACCTATTTCTAACCTAAGGTGTCCATAGGGTTCATGTGGGCTGTTTTGGGTATTTCTAATATTTTTCCATTATGATTGGTGCTATGGAAATGGGTAGGATCAATTTTAGTGTGAATTGGTAGTTAGAAAGTGCTAGTTTGTGATTTCTTGAATGTTTAGATAATTGGTTATATAAAAATCATATATTCTGATTTTTATTTTGTTTGAATGATCCATATAAAATCTTGGCTTGATTTTGGTATATGGAAGTATTTATGTAATCCCTTGAAAATTGGGATCATGTGGGCATGCTTTGTGTTTTATATTATGCCTTGTGAATGAAATGTAATATTAGCATGTATTATGTGTTATCATGTTGATGGAGTGTTGATATATGCTCTTGGATATATTGAACTTGAAATGGTTATGTGATTATATGCAAATGATATTAATTGTCATGGTATACAATGATATTTAAAAATTGTCATTTGGCATGCATTGCAATATGGACATGGAATTAACATCACATTCATGGGCTACATGCATGAGTGTGGGTGTAGGGTTGCATGGGGTGATCAACACCAACATTGGTTCTTGATGGTAGGCTCGGGAAAGTGGGATGGAATGTCCTACGGAGTCGCACGGTGACATGCATAAGAAAACTTGTGTCGGGTATAGCAAGTAGGGCTAGACACTCCCTCGGGTGAAAAACCCGACCACTTGGTTCATACACTTACCGGCGGTGAAATTCCAGAAAAGTGTAACGGCGTACGGAGCCGGAGGTGCGATTCCTGAATCCGATACCCCATAAAGGCACATGATTTTGATATATAAATTATTCATTTGATGGGAAACATCCAAGAATGAATTAGTTTTATGACATATGGTTGATTTCAAAATGATCTTTGGATGTGTTTCATCAAAGACGTTTGTTTTACACGTAAGTGTCGCATTGTGTTGTGGGAGTCGGTGTGGGCTCGGGATAGCATGCATGGGTGAGTTTCATCTCATTACTTGGCATGGCATCATGATTTTCCAACATTGTATTATATGTTATTGTTGGAGGGAATACTTGTTGTGAAATGTTGCATTTATACATTGCATATGCATTTTAGGTGATGAGTAGCCTCTGTAGGGATTATTCTACTGGGCATTGGCTCACCCTATACGGGAAACATTTCAGGTGTGGGTCATGCACCAATGGACGGCTCACAATCCGGGTCACATGGTTGAAGAAAAGTCGACTTGTGGCTTCCAATCCATTTTTTTTTGTAAAAGTAGATTTGTAATTAAATTTTGGCATGTAATGTGTAAAGGAATTGTAATAGAGTATATATGGACTGTTTTAATATAACCTTGCATATTTTGATATAAATATGATGATTGGACCCGGTGTGGTCAAGTTTTACGTATAAAATGGACCCTGTGTGGTTATGGTATTATATTGGACCTCGGATGGGTCATGTAAATGTTGATTGCACAGATTGTGTTTTGGGGTAGAGCTTCCCGTACAAAGGAGACTCTGCCCGGATTTCGTTAAATTATGGATCTTGGTAAATGGGACACAACAGTGCGATATCGAGTTATACGGTATCCACGGGCATTCCATGGGTTGATGGGAAATTAACGGACCCCATGAATTTGGGGTGTCACAGTATGAGGTTGTCATTGTTGGACTCAACTTTACACTTTCAATGGAGGCAGAACAACTTGAGATCTGCAGTGATTCTCAGCTTGTGGTGAAGGAAATAGAGGAGTCTTATGAGGCCAAAGGGGAGAAAATGGTCCTTTACCTCAGAAAGGTGCAAGAGCTGATTAAGAAATTTGTGCAAGTTAAGATCAAGTATGTCCCTAGGTCTGAGAATTCGCGAGCAGATACACTGGCAAGGCTAGCAACTACCTCACAGGAAAACTTGGATTGGTTAATACCAATGAAACACCTAGTAGAACCATCAATAAGTTCTAAGGAAGAAGAAGTGTTCCCTGTTTTGGCCTCACCAAGCTGGATGGAGAGAGTATCTTCAGAATGGAACCTCGCCAGTAGACTCTAAGGATGCCGCAAAGCTGGAACGAGGTTAACCATATTTTCTATCTTACAGGGGAATCTATATAGACAAGGGTTTTTGGCACCTCTCCTCAAATGTGTAGGAGACGAGGACGCTAACTACATACTTAGAAAAATTCATGAAGGAGTCTGTGGTAACTATATCGGAGCTCGAGCCTTGGTAGGAAAAGCTTTGAGACAAAGGTATTGCTGGCCCACTATGCTCAGAGATGTCATGGACCTGGTCAAGAAGTGTAAAGCTTGCCAACTACATGTCAATGTCTCTTATTGCTCACTGAAGCTCCTAACGTTAGTGGTGAGCCCTTGGCCATTCCAGTAATGGAGTCTCGACATCCTTGGGCCCCTTCCCGTGGGTGTAGGACAGTGCAATTTAGCCATCATTTGAGTGGATTAATTCACCAAATGGGTGGAAGTGGTGCCCTTGACAATAATCACTGAGCAGAAGGTTCAGAATTTCACGTGGAAGTCCATAATTTACAGGTTTGGGATTCCCAGGGCAATCGTCTCCGACAATAAAAAACAATTTGACAATCCTAAGTTCAAAAAATTATGTGCTGAGTTAGGAATAAAGAATTACTTTTCAGCTCCGGCCCATCCTCAGTCCAATAGACAAGCAAAGGTCACCATCTTAACTATAAAGGCAGCTTTGAAAACTAAACTAGAGGCTCTAAAAGGAAAATGGGTAGAGCACATCCCAAAAGTATTTTGGGCTTACAGAACAACTGTCAGGTCAGCAACTCAGGATATGCCCTTTGCTCTGGCATTTGGAACCAAAGCAGTAGCACCTGTGGAAGTGGGAATCTCATCCCCTAGGGCTGAATTCGCAGAGTCAGAACACAATGACAAATCACTTCTGCTAAACCTTGACCTCTTGGATGAAAAGAGAGACAAAGCTCTGCAGCGTATAAAGAGCTACTAGAGAAAAACAACAAGATACCATGACAGGAGGGTCAGAAATAGGGGTTTTAAAGTCGGGGATCTAGTACTTAGAAAGCTCATGCTTGCAAGAAAGGACCCCACTTATGAAAAATTGGGCCCTAATTGGGAAGGTCCCTACATCATCTGAAGGGTGGCCAGGCCAAGAAACTATGAATTGCAAACGAAGGAGGGAAAAATCCTACCTCATTCTTAGAATACAGAGCATCTTAAAAGGTTTTTTCAGTAAGTTTTTTCTGTAAAAAGTTTATTCTCAATAAAACAACAAGTTTTTGATTCGTCCCTGTGTGAAATAGCTAAGAAGCTAATGATGAGCCGCTTAGCTCATAAAATAAACGATGAGTTATTCAACTCATAAAATCAAGATGAGCTATTCAGCTCATAAAATCAAGATGGGCTCCTCAGCTCATAAAATTAAGATGAGCTCCTCAGCTCATAAAATAAAGATGAGCTCCTTAGCTCATAAAATAAAGATGAAGCTCCTCAGCATACAAAATCAAGATGAGCTCCTCAGCTCATAAAAACAAGATGAGTACTTTAACTCATAAAATTTAAGTTGAGCTCCACCGCTCACAAAATCAAGATGAGCTCCTCAGTTCATAAAAATAAGATGAGCTCTTTAGCTCATGAAATTTAGGATGAGCTCTTCAGCTTATAAAATCAGTCATGAGCTCTTTAACTCCCAAAAATAATTGAGCCCATCAGCTCATAAATATGCAATAGAACGAGAGATGAACTTGTAAAAATCCGCGGTTCATAAGCACATACAAGCAGTTAAAAAGAAAGAAGGGGAGGCAGGGGAGAAAGCCAGTGGTCTCTATTACATCAAATCGATAGAAAAATAAAAGAGAAGTACAAGGGAAGACTCCTAGCTCTCCCCAAGTTGTCTCTTTAATATAGAAACCTCTTCCTTTAGGCATGCGTTCTCTTCCCTCAGCTCGTTTCTTTCTTTCTCCACCTGGGAGAGCATATTAAGAAGCTTACTCCCAGCAAAAGAAAGTAGAATTGCACCCACAGAGGAATCTGATGATGAAGAAGAGGAGTCGCTGGATCCACCCTTCTTGCGCTTTCTTGAAGACGTTCCGTCATCTTTGTCTTCATCTGACACGGGAGAGGAGGAGCCATAAGAGTATGGGATGGAAGCAAAGTCCAGAGCAGCTACTGCAACGCCGAATAAGAAGAGGTTCTTAGGGGTCACCAGTTCTGAAAAAGACATGGACTCAGCATGGATCACTAGCTCAATATTCATCCTATCCATCAGATTCGGATCAGGCGCACCTACGCAGCAAAGCATAATGAGAATAAGGTGTTAGATTAGCAAGGATGAGTTCTTGCTTCTCTTACTTATGTAAGAGAAATTCCCCCAAGATCGAGGAAACCTAGCCTCTGTGTAACACAGCTTTGTAGACCTCTAAGAATTCCCAGTGGCAAAGAAGAAATGTCTAGCCCACCCCTCGGGGAAAGAGGGGAGATCAATGACTAGAGGTCGCAGTTTTAAGCGCCTCCAACGAAAGCGACTAAAGCAAGGAACCTCATCCTCTTCAAGCTCGAAAAAGTAAAGAAACTCAGCTATTGTAGGAAACTCATTGTTACTCTACAATCTCTAGAAGATGAAGAAGCTGATCATAACGCCCCATCCTCTAGGGGAAAAACGAGAAGGGCACAACCCATAATAAGCCAGGATCCACCCAATAAAAGGATGGATGGAAAAACGAAGGCCCATCTCCAGAGCACCTTCAAAGAAATAAACCTCCCATCGAGGAAGATAATTACAAGGCTCATCAAGCATAGGGACTCGCAGAGGCAAGTCCAAATAAGGGAAGAATTGTCTCTTGATCACACCCAACTCTGGAGGTAATCCCTAAGGAAGTTCGTTCCTTGAACAAGAAAGAAAGAGGGGTAGCCATCAGAAACTCGAAGGAAGGGAGAAACAAAGAACGTGAAACCTTCAAGATTTAAGAAGAAACTACAAGATTTGTAGGCAATAAAGAGAATCTAGGAAATTATAGAAAGTTCAAAGAAACCCCGGGTTTTAAGGAACCAAGAAACGTATGAGAAGTAAAGTCGGCAGTCCCTTGAGTTACCAAATTAAGGTGGCAGTTATGTTTTTAGAAAGTAAAGGGGCATGAGCAATAAAGAGAGAGTCGATATTGAGCTCTGCCAATGTGATTCTGCTAATTCTGAGGGCCAAGATCATTCTGGGAAATATCTCTATACATAATCAACACGGACCTGTGCAAACCCAAGTAAGAAGATCTTTAGCCTAGCCAAGGTGGAGCTCAGTCATATAGTCTTTCTTCTTTAGGTTATATTTATTGCGTTCCTGAGGAGACTTCTCAGATTGGGTTGAGGTTAGCTTGCATGGCTGCAAGGACTTTCTAGCCCATCTTCCACCAATGTACCTGAGTGGAACTTCAGCATCAAGTTAAAGTTGCTCACTCTCTTTGCCAGATCCAGCAAACCTCTTGTCACTATAAGGATTGTCGACTCCACTATTCAATGATCCCTTAAGGGCACCCAACAGCAAGGAGTAGCTCCCCAAGGGTAAAATCCAATAGCTTTTTGGCTCTGCAGCTCTTTAGATGCTCTTGGCAAGACTACTTCAAGAAGAACCAAGTCTTCCTTGCATAAGACCTTAACTTAACATGTAACTAGCTTTTCAGTTATTCCAAACTCATTTACTTCATGGAGATCTAAAAGACCCCTCAAAGCAAGGGGGCAAGGTGAATGTAAAGCAAAGTAAAGCAGTGTGCACAATAACTCAAAAACAGTGGGTATTGACATCAGTAATTCAGAAAAGCAGTATGCATGTACATTTCCCAACAGAAGTTCAACAATTCAAATATAAAAATTCAACTTAACATTCTTCGAAAAAGAGAAAGAAAGGAGAAAATCCTAGGTTTATGTATTAAGAACAGGTGGAGAGGAGCCTAGCAGCTCAGCTATTGAAATTTCCATAGGAGAAGAGTTTGGTAGCTCAGTTGTGGGAGCTCCTGAAGGAGTAGAACTTGGCAGATCAGCGGTTGAAGATTCTAGGAGCTCAGGAGCAGGTGGAGGAGTAGAGACAATGACTTCGGTTATTGGCAAATTCGAATTAGGGGTTTGAACCACAAGGACAGATGAAGCAAAATGATCTCTAGCTGTTAAAACAGGAGCAGTTTTAGAGGTGAGACTTATAGAAATGACTGAAAAGGAAGAAACACCTTGAGCCTGAACCTCAATAGGCGGAATAGGCACTCAACCCCTTCAGGAGCTATCTTAGAAGTAGAAGGGGTCAAGACACTGGTTTCAGTGCTAGCTGCCTCAGCGTCTTCCTCAATTGAGATCTCAAAGTCAAAATTCAAACCAGGGTAAGTTTGCTCAGTTTTGTCTTGGAAAGTGAGCCAATTGGTAGCCCACTGAGTGGTGACATCGTCAGCCAACTTAGCAATTAGATCATCCTTCTTTTGAGCTACAGCCCTTTGCACCTAGAGCTCATTCTGAAGAACGTCGCTTGTCTATGCCAAGAAGTCATACTCTCTTTCCATGCCCCTATAAGAGCTTAAGGCTTTGAGAGTCTCTCGACTGGCCTTAATCCAATCATATATCTTTAGCCTAAGCTCCTCCTTGGTCTCCCTAAGTTCCTCCTTTGTCTTCTCAAGCTCCTATTTGATGTGCTTGCCCTCACCTTCAATCTTCTCTTTCTTGACCTCTAAGCCTTTGTTGAGGGAGGTCTGCCACTCCACTTGCGCCTGCAAATCCTGGACCTAGGCTTTAAGGTCGCTGTTTTCAAAAGACAGCTCAGCAACCTTGAGCTCGAAAGCCTTGGAAGCTTTGGCAGAGCCCTTCAAAGCTTGGATCCTCTTCAGTAAGCCACTTATATGAATGGCCATCTAAGAGCAAACACAACCCAAAAGGCTAAAGTTAGCATGAGGGAATGACGCAAGGTAAAGAAGAAAGTTGAAAGGCCAGAAACTTACAGAAGTAGCGCCGAACAGGGCAATAGAAATAAAAGTTCCTAGGGGCATTGTTGCAGCCATCTGGATATCAGATTCTGGAATAATAGAGGCAATGACTTCTGTAGCACGCCTTACGTTATCGATTAGGGAGCCCCCACCTGTCTCAACACCAGGGAGCTTCCCTTTCTTGCTCTTAGAGACCTTGGGGAGTTACAGAGAGGACCTCTCAGTAGGGCAAGGAGGAACGGACCCAGGTAAAATGTGCGAGACTATCTCCAAAGCTCTCTCAACCCCTGCCAAGGAGGAAGAGATTCGGACTACGCTTTGCTCGGGGGTCCCTCCAGAAGATGGCAGTATAGTCTCTTGAGGAAGAGAGATCTGGGTGACCTTCAGGGAGCTCGAATGAGATAGGGGGTCACCTGAGGCAATTGGGGAGAATAAAAAGGATCCTCCAATCTAGGTACCTTGGCTAGGGAGATTGAGTCACTCCCAGAACCGGCCTTAGCCTTGCGTTTATTCCCGCTCCGGGTTTTCTTTAACAAGGCCACTTTGGCCATATAATCCTTTGAAGTAGGCTCCATTGATGAGGAACCTAAGAGTTTAGGAGAAATATATTAAAAAAAGAAGTAGGAGTAGGAGAGTAGGAAGTGGTAAGAGTTGGAAGCAAAGGTATCACCTGACACTTCTTCAGCTCCAACAACGAAATGGGAATGGGGGTTTCGATCCTCACCTTTGGAGGGCTAAAACCTAGTTTTATGAGCTCGAAATGGTCAATCAGAGTGGAGTACCTCTCTAATTTTCAATCCCTAAAAGTGAGCAAAACTCTCCTATCCTCTGCTTCTAGCTCAGGACGAATACTTAGAACAACCAAAGAAACAAGCTCAGCGTCTAACGATAAAAGGAGGAAAAGGGGGGCCTTTTCAGAATCTTAAGCTTACCAGGTTATCTGGACCCGCCTAGGAGTGTGGGACTGGAAGAGAGTCAGTGGCGTCACTGGGGTTAAATTCCCATGCTTTCCCTGACATAAAGAAAAACAATTTCTTCCAGTTCTTATGAGAGCTAGGCAGGTCAGTGATCAAGGCTAGGGTTTTCACCTATTTGGTGATATTCAAAAAATCGTTCGGATTAAATTTGATGTTGAAGAATTTCATGAGCAGTGGAATTGTAGGGGTGCCAATTTTGTTTTTCTTGAAAAAGACTAGAAGGCCTACCAAGACCCCCCCCCCCCCAAAAAAAAAAAAGTTAGGAGAGATTTGAGCATGGGCAGACGTTAAAGTGCTGGAGGATAGACTTGATAAAGGGATGCACAAGGAACCTAAGTCCTGTTCTCGAAAGAAGCTACGAAGAAGCAGGTCATTTCCAAGACCACAGAGTTATATCGGGTAAATTCGTCTAGGCACCAGAACTGTACACCCTGGGGAAAACCAAAATGAGTAGCTAGGACTTTCATCTGAGGAAGAGAGACCTCACTGGCACCAATGAGCTCTGTAGCTTTGGATACAGCCCCTACGCCCTCTGCGCTATCTAAGATCCTTATGCCACTCACCTTGGCCTTACCTTTGTTGGGGTTTTTGGGCACTAAGGAGGACGAAGAAGGAGGCTCCTCAACATCTTCCTCAATATCAACAGAACCGACACCAGCAAAGCTATCAATCTCCTCTCCCACGTCTCCTAAGTCAGTATCCTCCGTTTCGGGAGATCTATCCCCCATGAGGGAGACCGATGAAGTTGTGGCTTCGGATGAGGTAGACATAACTGGGTAAGAGAAAGAAAGTTTAAAGGATCTATAGAGAGGTGGCACCTCTGAAAAGCACTCTCTAAAGGTCACGGGGTCACACAACAATTGCCAATAAGGAAAATTCTAACTGTAGAGTAAGGGTCAAGAAAGAGAGGAAGACGAGACAAAGAGTAACCCCGATTCCTAAAATAGCATAATCGAAAAGTCCAGAAATATAGTAACCACCTTAGATTCAAGGAATCCAGAACATGAAAAGGGGAAAAACGTACCTAGCTTGGAATGAGCAACGGACCACTGCCCAAAGTGAAATCAAAGGGGTAAAACGTGCGAATCCTCGAATTGAACCAGAAGACGATTTTTGGTGTGAAACCTGAGTATTTCGAGTCAAAGAGCCAAGATCGCAAGAAAAAAGGAAGACTAGAGAAGGAAGCTGAATAGTGAAACGAGGCGATTTTCGTCGCCATGAGAACATTTAAAGCTTTCAGTACTTGGGTTTCGAAAGTGGGGAATGTGCACGAAAAATGAGGGAAGGAATGATTAGGTAAAGCCATTGAAAACTTGTTCACACGCATGTCGAGGCCATAGGATGAAGGTCTACCTCAACCTAGCCTTAATTCAGCCCTTCTCCAAACTCGCTTGAACCAAGGGCTGGGGACAACTGATGGTGCCTAGAATAAACTCTAAGTATGAGCTCAATTAAGGAGGTCAGACAAAAAGGTCAAACAAGAAGGTCAGATAACGAACCCAGAGCTCAGAAACCCAGAACTCGAGCTCCCTTCGCATGAAAGAAACAAGGAGATGGTAAGGGAATAGCTGGCTAATAGGAGGCATCTCCAAAATAATAGAAGGCAGTGATTAAGGCACGAAACTCTCAACCACATAGGATCCTCTCCCAAAATCAAGGGAATCCCGCAGATAAGGGCAAGGATTTTGCTACAGATCCCTTAGAAATAGGAATCGGGTTATAAAAACTGGACAATGCCTCCATCAAAGGGGGACCCCCAATTGTATGAAAAACATTTTGTAATTTATAGCTGCCATCAATATAAATCCAAGGAGCAAGAGACTCCCTTTAAGAACAGATTAGTCGAGCTCCCAAACTCGGTAAACCACTATACTTTCACTGTGCAAGCCACCCCAACTCCCTAAGAATCCAATCATAATCCTCACGAACTTTGTAATACTTAAGTCCAGACTGATATATGTAATTAACACATTCTACTCATCCACTTAATGAACACCATTAAGATCTATTTAAAAAACTCACCTTTTTTCATGGCTATCGAACCTCCGACTGAATAACGATACAAGGGCGAGAGAGAAAGAGATGGTAAACGAGAAAAAAGAGAAACCCTTGTCATATGTGGGTATAGATAGTTCCGAGAAAAAAATAAAGATTTTTTCTGCCAAGAGGGTTCTATGGGTGGATCTCATTAAACTCTTCCTCCCCCACTCGCGTTTTTAGTTTTTGTTGTTTTTGAAAGCATCAAATTTATATTTGCAAAATTTGGGCTTGTTTTCAAAACAAGGTAGCTGGAAAAAAATGGAAACACAACCCAAATGTTTTTTTTTTTGGCAAAAATTAAAAATAAAAATAGAAAACAGAAAATAAAAACGATTATCAAACGATCCTAAATTTTTAAAAAACTAAAAACTGAAAGTTTTCACCGTCAGCCCCCAATATTCTAGTCCAGTATTAAAATTTCTGAACTGTGTCTGGTTTGTGTGGGCCTCACAGCCCATAGCTACCCTACCCCATACATGGGTGGGCCCTTCCCGGCCCAAGTCTTCCCTATCCCATACAGTGGTAATAAATAGGGTTTCCGCTTCTCAATTTCCCTCTTTCCCCTCTTTGCAGCCTGCGAAGAGAGATAGATGTTATAGAGGGAGAGAATCGAAATCTCCCTCTCTATCTCTTTCCCATCCAAGAAAGATTCAATCTTGTAACTCTCTCTCTCTCACTACCCGATCCGACGGCCACAATTTTCTCGCTGGGTTTAGATCTGAGTGATGCAGCAGGCAGATCAGACGGTTCAGATAAGCTTGAGACCCGGAGGCGTTGCTGGAACGCGAGGCAGCAGATTTGCTCTGAGCCTCAGCAGCAGCTCCACTTCTGTTTCATCTGACTCTTTCCCTCTTCGCCGCTATGGTTTTAGTGGTTTCAAGGTCAGCATACAATCATTTTTTTTCAAAATTTTTGGATTCCAAAAGATTTAACTGTTTTCTTGTTTTATGCTTACTTTTTATTTTTCTGGGTTTTTTTTTAATTTTTACTTTCCACGTTTTGCTTTTAATGTTTTCAATTTTAGTGTGCGATTTTATTTGCGCTTATTTATTTAGGTTTTAAAAATAGGATTGTACTGGATTTTCTTGCATATATAAAGTCAGGCCTGATGATATTAATTTAATGGCAGACATGTTGGTCTAATAACTGTGGATTTATGAGTCAGATGATGCCAAAGATTAAGCTTCAGACACAGTCCACCCCTCCCAAGCATGCTTTATTAATTGGCCCAGCGTAATGTGGTATATGTAAGATGCATACGTACATACTCCCTCTGTTCCGAAATGTATATCGTTTTACACAATTTTTTTTATTTCATAATATCTGTCGTTTAATGAAACCAAAATATAATAAATATTTTTCTTCCAAATTTACCCTTATTTCTGTTTTTTAATAAGTGCTTAATAGATTAAGTGTAGACTAAGTGTCTTTTATATTCTTTTTCTTTCCTTCTAATACGTATTGAATAAAGGTATTTTAGTCTTGTGTAATTATTTTTTACTCGTATTAGAGCTATTTAATAGCTTTCTTAATCCCTCTATAAAAAAACCTTAAACGATAGATATTTAGGAACGGAGGGAGTATGTATCTGTGTGTATATATTTATAGATATACTAGCAATAAACCCGTATCCGAAGATACTATAACATCAAAACTTGAGCTGATCTTGCAATATTTATATTTTAAATAATAATTTAGTTTTTTTAATTATGTAATTTAAAATTTAAATGATGAGAGAAGTTGGTGTGGATTGATGAGATTATTTGACATTGGAGAGGGCGTTGATTTGAATTTATTACTAAAATACGGTTCTTTTCTAACTTATTTACCAGTTACCAAAATACAACACTTTTGAACTTATTTACCAAATTACAACACTTTTTAAAATCGAATTTAATAACTCAAAAAGGCTGATTCAGCAAAGCCGCTTTAAAAAAAATAAAATTTGGACAGCGTAATAAACACGCGTTGTAAGCTTTTCATGAAAAGTGCGTTTAATAAACACGCTTTTTACACAATACTGAAATACAGATAGATGGAAGATTAAAGTTTGCTAGAAGTTGTTTTGTTTACGGCATGGAGTCGGAGCCCCATTCAGTCAGCTAATGGCAGTTTCATTGTAGTCCATGGAACAAAGGAAGAGGGCGTAATTTTCGATGTTCATGTTGTATATGAGACCAGGGTCTATGGCTTTGTTAGGATCTACATAACCACCACCATAATCAAATGGGTCGGCCTTCTTGTGTGGAGCTCCCTCGGCAGCAGCACATTGATCATATCCATACTTCACAGAGGCTGGGTTCAGGAGTCAAAAAGAAAGAATGAGAGAGTCAGAGGCGTTAACATGTTTAGACTAGTAACTCAAACCCATCAAAGGCACTAATCTTTTCTGTATATATCTATAAAATCAAATTATGGGCAAGGCATCAGGAAGCATTCCCTCCCTATATGTTCAACTACTAGATTTTACCTGTGGTAACCAAGGCAGACTTAATCGCAGCATGGCTCCATCCGGGATGGATGGCTTTGAGCAGAGCAACAATACCAAATATATGGGGACAAATCATGGAGGTTCCAGATTCAATTTTGAAGTTAAGTGGAAGTAGTTGATTTGGACTGACATCAGGTGGTAAGGTAGACGAAGAAGGGACCAGGACGCCAAGATATTAACCCTTGGAGCAGCAGTGTCAAGCTGCACAGCATTTTTAATTGCAGTTAATTGGAATGGTGAGGAAAAATGAAAATTGTTGGCAAAGTTTTATAAAAAGCGTGATTATTAAACACGTTTTTTACAAAAAGCTTAAAAAGTGTGTTTACTAAACACGCTTTTCCCACTGCCCAATTTTATTATATTTTTTTAAAAGTGGGGTTGTTAAATCTGTTTTTTTTTAACAAAAGCGGTGTTATTGAATCCGTTTTTTTAACAAAACGGAGTTATTGACTCTGTTTTTAAAAAGTACTGAAGTTTGGTAAATAAGTTCAAAAGTGTTGTATTTTAATAATTAAGTTAGAAAAAAATCGTATTTTGGTAATAAGTTTGTGTTGATTTTGGGTTGTTTGGCTTGCGGGTTGTGCAAAGGGAGGTAAGTGTAGATTGATGAAATTGTTTGACATCGAGGAGTGTGTTGATTTTGGGTTGTGTTTGGCATTTGGGGTCATGCAGACAAGTAGATGTTTTTGGGTGAATTTTTTTTTTTTTTTGAGATGAATTTTGTATCATTGGATTAAATTAGATGAAGATTGAATCAATCTTGACTATTGTTATGTTTTTAGAAGTTGAGAATTAAACTTTCTAGTTGTAATATTATATAGACTAGCCATAACCCGTGCTTGAAGGCACAATAAAATATAAAATTCAAGCGTCCAAAAAATCGATCCCATTATATTAATTTTTTTAAAAATATATTAATTACAAATTAATCAAATATTAAATGATTAAATATATGATAAAAATGAATGATGTGATGTGATGTTTTTAGAGAAGAAATATATAAAAGATTAAACATGTGATAGAAATAAGTGATGCTGACGTTTGAGTCTAACAAAAGGATGATGGGTGAGATAAGAGATTGATGATGGATTTGAATGATGGGTGAGATAAGTAATTGATGATGGTTTTGAGGGGAAAAATATGACTGGGATAAAATTCAAACACACTCCTATTTTATTATATAGATGTATATGCATGTATAAATATATATAGTGATACTGATATTTTTGCAGATTGGACTTCATTTGTTCCCCGAATATGCATTATATTTTACTTGATATTGTGAGTTGGAGTCTGGAGATTGGAGATGCAAACTGAAAGGAAACCAAAAATTGTTAAAATGAAAAATAGGCAAGTTTTAGGAGGATAGAATTTGGTGCTGTGGCTTTTAGTTTGTTCAGTGCTGTTAGACAAAAAATATGTACAATGCGCAATGAAAATTTTGTGCTTTTGATTTAAATATATTCAGTGAATTTAGGCCAAAAGATTATAAACCATGAGAGCAATGAAAAATAAGTAGGATGTGACATGATGCCAAGCAGGCCCTTAGATCTCTGGCTTTGGAAGGATAACCTCCATTTCTGTCATTTGATGTGCTTCATTTAGTTGCTTGTGCACCTACGAGCGCATGTATGTAATGGTTGTAGATGATTGTCCTAATTTGGCTTAGTGAAAAAAAAGATTGTCCTAATTCTTGGCAGGGCACGTAAGTATGTGTACTTGCTGTAAATATGGACAAATAAAAAAATGTGGGCTTTAGGTGGGCATTCAAGGAGCGAAGGATGCTCATAAAGAACTCACATACATTTGGATTTAGATTCTTGTTGTAAATGGGATTTGATTGCACGGTTTTTTGTTAAAGAAGATAGGTAGAAGAAATAAGATGGCAAAAGATACTAGAGCATTTTGTCCATCAATATTTGAAAGCGGAACACAGATTAAACCTTCAATAAGTGCGATATCAGCTAACAAATAGATTTGAGCACATCACAATCTTTTTTTAACATGTTCTCTGTAGATTTCCTGAACACAATTGATAGAGAGACATTGCATGAATTTAATATGCATCTGACCATGATATCAAGTACGAGCAGGTCCCTGCATGTGATGCTGAAGGATTAATGTGTGTGTGTGTGGCTGTAGATTTCACTTGGGAGGCATATGATACTGCATTGAATATGAAGTCTTGGTGTACGCGACTTAATATGCTCTGGTCCACAGTACACATTGCCATCCCCTTTTCTTATCTTCGTTGCTAAGTGATAAAGTCATGGTCATGAAAATGAACAGTGACTTTTTTTTTTAAGTATTAAACCAAAGTGGATGACCATGCTCCTATTTGCCTAGAGTTGGCTTCTTATATGCTTATTGCCCAATCCAGCAAAAGGATTAGAACTTTCTCTGCCTTTTTGTTGTCCTTTCCTTTTATTTTTTTTTTGGCTGGGGAAGGCAATGTTCTTTAATTTTAAGCTAATAAAAATGTAAATAGTATTATTGCTATCTTTTAATGATTTTGTTATTACTAAGTTTCTGTTGCTGCTGATAAAAAAAGTATTGCTGCTCATTTATTTTAGCGCATACCCAGAGGTTAATCTAATTATGCCTCAGGCAGCTATGATCCCTCAGAGGGTGAGTTACATGGGGCAACAAGCTACCAAGTTAATGATGCATGCCTCCACTTCACATGGTTTTACTTTCATTCATTTTAATTCTCCTGTTCTTTCTTTCCTTGGTGACCATAAGATAGTGGTACATGACAATTACAGTTTCCATAGTGTGGAACACTGGGTCTTCATCGATTGGAGATTTATGACGAATACATTGTTTCTTGTTGGGACATAAGAATCTGCAAATTTATTGAACAATTAAACTGGTGAGAGCACAACTATCTACGTGTATTCTATTTGATGTCATGGTGACATCATGAACACCATTTTTCATTTAAATTGTGAATACATAGGATGCATCTGGGATATTATTTCTCTGTCGGAAAGTATTCACACTAGCAATTCCATTTTATATTTGGCAGCTTGATGAATCCCAATGATTTTAATTCAAGTTATAGTTCTTAGTTGGTCATTACTGCTGAGGGGATGTCTTATTTTTTTGTTGCAATTGATTGGCCATCTGAATGCATGCTTGCAATGCGGTTTTTTTTTCCTTATCTATTTCTTTGCAAATTGTAATCAGTGATTGTATGATGAATTCGTGACCTTTAGTGTTCATTATTGGCTTTTATTCCAGTTACGTAGTTCTCGAGTGTGAGATATGAATTCTTACTGATACCTTCTTTTCTCTTTGCTTGTGTTCAACTAGCTATACTTTTCTGTATCCTTGTGTAGTTGTGTTATCTGTCTTGATTCTTTCCTTTGTTTGAAATAGGCTGGGGACTTGCAGTTTGAAGATCATGAGCGTGTTCGTTACACTCGAGATCATCTGCTGCAGCTAAGGGAGGTACTCGTCATGTTTCATTCTCATAATAATTCAGTTTTGTTTTTAAATATCGTTTTATTGACTGGCGGAGAGCATGTTCTCTGTTCGTGATATTGTTTCCACCATTCAAAAAGTCAGATGCTATTTGGGAAGATTTCTTTTTTTAGAATCTTAATTTTCTGTAATCACATGTGCTTATTTTGCTACCATCATATCTTAAGTACTTTGTGTATCTGACATATTACAGATTGCTGAGATCCCTGAGGATATTCTAAAGATTAAACAAGAAATTGAGGCTGAATTCATTGGCGAAGATCAAACCTGGGGTCATGGAGACAGCAATGTTAGTTGATAAGTTACTTTTTGTATTTTCATTTGCATCATAACTTTAGAGGATTGGAAGATTGTTTTTTCCTTTTCTTTATGTTCTATTTTTGGGTGGCATTGTGATATACTCAATCATGATGGATGCCATCATTAAATGTGATTTCTGGTGATTAGCCACATCTTGTGTATGATCCTTTGAAGGATCTAATTGTTACCTTTATCTTCTCTTTTGGTGTAGCATCAAACCCAAACTCGTTATTCTGAGCCAGATGCCCGTGATTGGCGTGGCCGATCCGCACCGTCTCCTGTGTCAGGAGAGGAGAGATCCTGGGAAGCTCTGCGAGATAATAGGGAGTTGTCCGGTAGATTTGAGTCAAGACCTCACGAAGCAAATCTCCGTCAAGACCAGTTGAATTCCCAGTTTGCAAGGGCTCAAATATCGTCCAATCAAGGGGTAATAACTTCATATTCCATTATAAACTGTTTTTGTGGTCCATCTTTTTCTGTATTCGATATTGTGGAAGGTCTGTGTATGTAAAAATTCATGATATGTGAGTCGATTTGCCTTGTAGAATCCCCTGCCTCTCCCCAAAACAGGGAAAGGAAACCGGAGTGATGTAAAAGAAATGGAAAAAGGAAAGTGATCTGTAAATAAATTGGAAAAATCTCATGTTTTGTCATAGGGCATAGATATGTTGTTGCTCCAGGGATTGTCCAAGTGTGTTACACTTAGCCGTGGTGAGGCACTGGCTTGCATTTATTGAGTTATTTTCTCTAAGTACTGGTAAACCATTGGGCGGTTGCCCCGTTGGTCTGGATGTTGGAGATTGGTTGAAGTTTGGTTATGTAGTATGTTATATAGTTTGCATTTCCTTAGGAAATTAAAAGAAGCAATGCATACATAAAGATTATAGAATCTTAGATTGTCGCATTATATGTTTGTCTTCTTTGGGGGAGATTTATGATTGGCACATTGGTGTCGCCTTTGAATATCTCTTGTTAAGAAAACATTGGCTTCTATAATCATGACCTGTTATGTACAAGTGATTTTTTCTTTTACTAGTAACATTGCACTTGGACCATTTAGAGTAATAGTTATAGTATGAGTTTTAATTTTTATGAAATTATCAAATTAATATCATAATGAATATATAGTTACAAACCCAAGTATATGTAGTAATACTGATATATAATTCCCTTATCTGGATGGGAGGTACTTAACTGTTCAATGGTTGACTCGAACATCATAGAATATAATTTAATGTTCTATTTTCAAACTGTAAATAAAATTCGAATTTTAAAATTACGAACTCTTAAAATAATTTTGAATGCTTAATGATTGGAGAATGTTAATGAAATTACTTATTTATGTTATTTTAAAAATTATAAGTCACTTCAAAATCTAAAAAGAAAAAAGATCGAGGGTTAAGCTATGAAATGAAGAATAAAAGATGCTTATGTAGAGGTAATAATATCTTAACATATAAAAGGTAAGGTTTTACTAAAGGAAATATTCAAGGCTATTTTGAACATTTTATCGAGAATGGTACAATTTCGTCTTTATATATTTCTCTAAGGATAATATAGTCAATCAAAAGCTAAGAGTAGTGACATTTATAAATAGCGGAGATATAGTTATAGATGTGATTGATTTCATAAGAACGACGATCAAACGACACGAAGGATGTAATGGACTTTATAATTATAAGTAAGGTTAAATATAGGATTTAAAGGTTTTTCAAGTTAAGTGACTTTTATTAGAGCATTTCCAATAGTACTCTCTATTTTAGAGAGCATATTTTTGAAATAGAAGAGCATATTTGATAAAATTTTAAAATAGAGATTGAAATATTTTTGACAACTCTAATGGGTTCTCTATTATAATAGTCTTATTATAGTCAATAACATTTAATGAAGAATGTATGTGTGTCACCTTGTCATTCATTAAAAATAGAATAGAGAGTGAGTTGGGTTCTCCAAATGTAGAGAGTTAAATAAGGCTCTCTATTTTAGCTAGTCTAAATAAAGAGCCTATTGGAGCTTAATTTTTTTGTGGTTGACTCTCTAAATTAGAGAGTTGAGAGAGCCTATTGGAGATGCTCTTAGTAGTATGTGGATTGTTCCATTTTGGGTAAACGCAGCCACACTTTCATGGATCTCTTTTTTGATAAATATCATGTAGATTTGTAATTAGCTTGTCGCCAATCATAACTTCAAATCAGAGAAAAAGAATACTTATAAGGTTGCTAAGACTATATTTTAACTTCAATTGGAAAAGATGATTCAATGAAGATAAATGATATGAAAAAGGGGTGCTAGAAATCAGATTTGATCAGCAACAATACTTTCTATGTGATTTTTAATTACATGTATGCCATTACAAGTAAGTTAGGTTATATCCAGTTTCACAATTTCCTATACCAATTGTTGTGTCTTAAACCTAGTTGACTTGAAATTCTGGAATGTCCATTCTATCAATAGAAGCAACGTTTGGTGCTGATAAAAACAAGGTATTTTGCTTGATGCTGGTTTTTTTTAAATGTCAACGCTTGATCAAAATTTTATAGTCTCGAAAATTCTAGTATTCAAAATATGTTTTCAAGAAGAGTTTTAGAAAGTGTTTTGATTTTTTTTTATCCCAGAGTCTGTTTGGTTAGATGATTTTGAAAACAGTTTTAAAAGACAACAACAATAAAACATGTTCAAACAGTGATCCAAAAAATAATAAAAATATGAGATATAATTTGAATGGACTTTTGGTAAAAATCTTCTGAAAAAGAACACAACACGAGGATGAGGATAGGAATGGGGTGTGTTTCCACGATTTTCTTTCTCAGTCTGTATTCTACAACATGTGGACAAACATGATTTACTCATAGAACTCTCAAAATTGTAATTTTAGGTGGAGTGCGCGTTGAAGCATGTGTAGTTAACTTTAGGGTTACTAAGCCTTCTATAATCATTATTTATGATCGTTTGAAGTTAATATGTTGCTGGACTAATTTTATTTGTATTTTGTTAGTCTTTTAGATTCAATGATATTTCTGATTCTCCAATAAGTGCCGGGCATATGTGAACCAGGTAGGACTTGCAGCTGCTCTTATAAAGGCTGAAGTTCCATGGTCAGTAAGAAGAGGGAATTTGTCCGAGAAGGAACGTGTCTTAAAGACAGTGAAAGGGTAATTAATTTATCCAGATTTTTTGTGTGATGCATTTTCTTGAATCCCAATGAAGTCGATGCAATTCTAACAAAGTTAATGATTTGATTCGACTGATTATGAGAAATATTGTAATCTCTGTCCAGTATATTGAACAAGTTAACCCCAGAGAAGTTTGACGTTCTTAAGGGCCAATTGATCGACTCCGGAATCACAAGCCCCGACATTCTAAAGGTTCTGTATTCTAAAAATCATAAGAAAACATCTGTTCTTTTTTTGTAGTTTTCTCTATTTGCTAATAAGATGGAGGTCTTTATTTATTCCTTTTGGATAAGTTAAGATGGAGTGATTTATTGCTACCGCAGGATGTTATCTCATTGATATTTGACAAGGCTGTGCTGGAGCCAACGTTTTGTCCCATGTATGCTCTTCTTTGTTCTGACCTCAACGAGAAGCTTCCTCCTTTTCCCTCTGAGGAACCTGGTGGGAAAGAGATTACGTTTAAGAGAATCCTTTTAAATAATTGCCAGGAGGCATTTGAAGGTGCTGACAATCTAAGGGCAGAAATTAGTCAGATGACTGTCCCTGAGCAAGAAATGGAACGCAGGGACAAAGAAAGAATGATCAAATTGAGAACCCTTGGAAACATCCGCCTTATTGGAGAACTACTGAAGCAGAAGATGGTTCCTGAAAAGATTGTTCACCACATTGTTCAGGTCAGAATTTGTGTTCAACCACTTCGCTTTTGCTACTTGATCAGATATGTTGGCTTAATTGTTCTATAGTATGGCCTTATTCTGCTTTTTTTTATGAAGGAACTCTTGGGACCTGACCCCAAAGCTTGCCCAGCCGAGGAAAATGTGGAGGCAATTTGTCAATTCTTTAATACAATTGGTAAGCAGCTGGATGATAGCCCAAAATCTCGGCGAGTGAATGATATGTACTTCAGCAGGCTGAAGGAGCTGACAACGAATATTCAACTTGCAGCACGGTTGAGGTTTATGGTCCGCAATGTACTTGACCTACGGGCCAATAAATGGGTCCCCAGACGTGAAGAGGTTTTTTTCTTCTCTATAATTGTTTTAACTTCATTTTCAATTTCTTTTTAAAATTTTCTCTATGAAAATATAATTTTATGTTAAGAATCAGCAATGATCAAACTATTCTCTCTCTCTCTCTCTCACTCTGTCTCTTTCTCTCTTTCTCTGTTGCCTATATGCTGAAATCCAAATGATTGGAGTACCAGTTATTGGGTATTGTCTTTACTTAAAACATATTGTTGTCATTCAAGGTCTTACAGCAAATACATCTCTGATTTCACAATCGAATCACGGAGAAAGAGAATGAGACAGCTGGTGTTATAATTAGGGAACGCATTTGATTTCAGTATCTGATTTCACAAGTTGTTTTCTGCTTGGATGAGAGGAGGAAATAAAAAGGAAAAGCGAGGGGTTGGGGGGAGGGGGTTGAGGAGGAATATATTTTGTTCTAACAATATATTGGATCAATTGCATTTAATTTAATTTCTTTTGGCAGGTGAGAGCAAAGACAATCTCTGAAATCCATAACGAGGCAGAGAAGAATCTAGGTTTGCGTCCAGGTGCAACTGCAAATATGAGGAATGGTCGTAACGTGGGGCCACAAGTTGCAGGTCCTGGAGGCTTCCCCATAACCAGACCTGGTCTTGGGGGTATGATGCCTGGTATGCCTGGGACCAGGAAGATGCCTGGGATGCCAGGGCTGGATACAGACAATTGGGAGGTTCCAAGAACTAGACCGGTACCAAGGGCTGATGCTTTGTATTCTAAGTCTTCCGGACATCTTCAGCCACCTTTAGTTGGCAGTGCAGCATCCCTTGATGCAAAATTCCTACCTCAGGGAAGCAGTGGTTTTATAGCTGGAAAGACCAGTGCTTTGTTGCAGGGAAGTGGTGCACCACAACCTTCAGGGTTTATCCCGGGAGTTGAACCCTCAACTCAAAAATCCAAGCTCGTTGCTCTGGCACCATCAGTAATTCCTCCTCCTGTGAAGCCTCAGAATGATGAAGCAAAATTGGATCCTGCAGATCTTCAGAGAAAAACTGTTGCCCTTCTGGAAGAATATTTCAGTGTCCGTATTCTCGATGAAGCATTGCAATGTGTGGCAGAGCTGAATTCTCCATCATACCACCCTGAGGTCGTTAAAGAAGCCATTGCGTTGGCACTAGAAAAGAGCCCACCTTGCGTAGAACCCATCACAAAGCTGCTTGAATTCTTGCTCCACAAAAACGTTATAACACCTAAAGATATAGTTTCTGGGTGTCTTCTTTATGGTTCAATCATGGATGATATTGGCATTGATATACCAAAAGCACCATATAACTTTGGGGAGGTTATTGGAAAGTTGGTCTTGACTGGGGGGTTGGATTTCAAGGTGGTGGCAGAGGTTTTGAGGAAGGTAGAGGATGATAGGTTCCGGGTGGCCATTTATGAGGCCATCAAGAGCAGCATTAATTCTTCACCTTCTGCGCAAGGAGTCTTGGCAACGCAGGGAGCTGATATGCAGGCTTGTGAGAGTCTGCTCTCCTGATTCAAGAATAGTCTTGGTCTTCATGAAAAGCTGTTTTTCAGACTTCTCCAACCAGCATATCCTACCTTTGCATTTATTTTTCACAGATATTACCATTTCTGTTCCCAAATTTTCTGTCGAGTCATATCAACAGACAACTCTATTGAGCTGTATATTTTTGAGGTTTTTATAATTTGTTTGTTGAGTAAGGATCTAACAAAGGACCTTCATTATCTGTAGGGCTCTGGATAATATCCTGGAGTCTCAAGATGTAATCAAGGCTGTGTACCTGATCCAGTTGTTAAATTAGATTTTGAATTCACATGTACCTTGTAATTTTGAATTTTGCTACCTGGCCTACTTGGGCCCAATATTCTCTTATGGGTAATATTTTCATTTCACTGTAGCTTCAAGCCTTGAATGAATGTTTTTGTGGCTTTGCAATGGGATTGGAAGGTTGAAAGTTAATTATTCTGTTGAATGGTTTGCAGCCCACATATGGTTATTTTTTTCTTGCAGCTTTGTTTCATTGCTGCATCGTCCACGAAAATGGAATAAGATTGTAAAGAAGCAAGGCAATTGGTACTCAGCTCTCCATGGTACTTGCATTTTTACTTGATGCAGTTAGTACTCAGCTCTCCGTGGTAAGATTATTAAAACTGGTTTTCATGATAATCCTTTTGTCCAAACTCTCTGCTAAATATGTATTATTCCTTTTGATGTATTGATGACGTCCGTAAAATTCTTAAGCAGATGTCCACAGACATTTATTTGGATAATGCAATGAAATTATTTTCTTTGATGCTTTACAAGGTCCTTTGCTCAAACCATATATTATGATGCTATCTGGCCATACAAGCATTGGAGGAGGAGCAGCATACGCATAAAGTATATTTGATGAAATTCCTGACACAGACGTTGTCTCGAGGAGCTCAATTTATTAGTTTGGTGCAATGTCGGAGATATGGAACATGCCCGTATGCTGTTTGATAAAATGCCGAAACCAATTACCATTAAATGGGATACGAGGATTGCGAGTTATCTGGACAATGGCTTTTATGCTGATTGAAGATTTGAAAGCCAGGAACTTGCGGTGTTTGTTCATTTGGGATCAGTGGGCAAAAGTTGAGAAACCCACATTTTTGCCCCAGAGCGAGCGCATCACTAGCAGATATGCATCCAAGTGTGGAAGCATTCAGAGTTCTTTAGGATTGTCAGTTTTTCTCCTCCATTGCGAATTGCCTCTGCTCTAAAATTTTCAAAAGCTATTACTTTTCCAAAAAATTTTCTAGTGAATTTCTGTTGAAAAATCCTACTAAAACATTTCTGAAATTTTTTTACTTAATTCCCTATTGAGTTCTTAGATTGATTAGCGAAAATTGGAAATGAGATGTTAGGTTGAAAAATTTGAAACATACTGAGGTTGAATTAATTGGAATTGCGACGGGTGAATTTGTTGTTATGAAAAAGAAAAAACTGTGGATCCCAAATGAGTAAAGACCTTTAAATGAGTATGAGTGGGTCCAGTTAAAAAAAAATCACGTAATTCACTAGTTTAAAGCTTTAGAATCATTTAAGATATTAAATTTGGGCGTGTCTGCCAAAGAAGAATAGTAGGAAGGGAGAGAGAGGGATAGTAGTAGTGATATTTTCAAATATGGAGCCATTTTATTTGTAGTTAAAATGTTAAATGTAAACATGATTTAAAAAATTAAAAAATATAAGTAATTAGATCCAAACGATTTAGACTATTATTGTTCCTTATTGTAAAAATGGGGTTAAACAATATGGAGTAAAAATGGGCGTTTCCTTGTCCTCTCGTCTCTTGTTTTCTTCTGTCATCAAACCCTGCAGTCTTTCTGAGTTTGTGTTCATTCTAGGAAAGATTCAGACCNCATTATTGTAAAAATGGGGTTAAACAATATGGAGTAAAAATGGGCGTTTCCTTGTCCTCTCGTCTCTTATTTTCTTCTATCATCAAACCCTGCAGTCTTTCTGAGTTTGTGTTCATTCTAGGAAAGATTCAGACCCACTTGGTGCTTTCAGCGCCGGCCCTATTGCAAGGCCAGCAAAGCCCAGGCTTTAGGCCCTAATTTTTAATTAGGCCTCATAATTTATTATTATGGCTACTAATCAAAAATAAAATTTTAATTTTATAAAAATTAATGGCCAACAAAAAAGTTAAAATTTAGATTTAAATTAGATAATTTAGGCTTATTTCTTCCGTCCACGTACCAAAAAAATTATTAAAAAAATATATATCTATAAAAGTGATGTACGGTTGTTAGATATATTTTTATATCACACTCCTCAACATATTCTTCTAACTACTCACTCTTTATCATTTTCTTTCTTTTTCCTCTCTCCTCTCTCCACGGTAAAATAATCTAGAAATGCCAAGAGGCAAAACAGACCCCTCTCTTTCTCTCCCCAACAAAGGCAGGGGATCTCTCTATCTCCTCTCTCCACTGTAAAATTTGTCTCTGTGAGAGGGACTTCACTGTGCCATTATTTTTTGTTGGCTGAGGTGTTGTTTTGGCTTTTGCTACTATGATAATCGATTTTCGCAAGAAAATCAAAAATAACAATAAATCAGGTGTTATTATTCTATGCTTTGAATTTTTTATTTAAAGTTCTTATTATATTTTTTTTAATATAGATTGTGTGTGATTGTTTCATTATTTGTGATTGTTTAGTTAATATTTGATAGTATGACAAGTAGAAAACAACCGAGTGGATAAGAAAAGCTCAAAAAAAAAAGAGATGAATTAATGGAATCTCAAAAATGATTTCTTGATAAATTTGTTACTAGTAACAAAAAAAAATGGAACAAAAAATATAGGTGAAAATTTAGTAAATGCACTAATAATTACTCCCAATGAATTAGAAGATTATAATATAATACAACAAAAAGATACTAATGAAAATATGCACAATTCTAGTCAAACATGTAATATGACAATAGATGATGAAGAACAAACAAAAAAATTAGAGCATGAAAATCTTAATGAAACAAGTAATTATAATGCTATGAATATTTATGATCCAAGTCAATGGAATAATATTGATACAAAACTAAGAGTCTTATTAGTAGAAAAATGTCCAATTAGAAATAATGATTTAGATTTTTCCAAAGACTAGCTTTCTAGACATTTTTCCACTATACACTATATTCGTAAATTAGCAAATGGGGAGACATGTGATAGAAGATGACTAGTATATTCAAAAGATTTGGATAGAGTATTTTATTTTTATTGCAAGTTCTTTGATAAGAATCATAGTACAAGTAAGCTAGCTAATGAAGGGACTAAAGATTTGAGAAGTCTTAGTGTTAAACTTAAAAGTCATGAAATATCTAATGAACATCCTACTAATATGAATATTTGGATTGATTTAGGAACAAGATTGTTAAAAAGTGAAACAATTGATAAAACCATCCAAGAACAAATTAATAGAGAGAAAGAATATTAAAAAAACGTATTAGTGAGAATTATTGTGGTTGTAAAGAATCTTGGTAAAAGTAATTTGGTATTTTGGGGAAAAATGAAAAGAAATATCAAGAAAATAATGAAATTTTTTTAAGTATAATTGAAATGATAGCAGAATTTGATCCAATAATATAAGAACACATCCGGCGCATTCAACATGATGAAACTCATAATCATTATCTTTTGCATAAGATGCAAAATGAATTGATAAGTCTATTAGGAAATGAAATTAGAAATAATATTATTAACAAAATTAAAGAAGTAAAATATTATGCAATTATACTTGATTGTACTCCGGATGTAAGTCATCAAGAACAAATGTCTCTCATATTACATTGTGTAGATATCTCAACAAGTCCAATAAAAATAGAAGAATACTTTTTAGAGTTTTCTGAAAGTAGATAATACAAGTAGAAAAAGTATTTTTCACAAAATCATAGATACAATAACAAACCTCGAACTTGATATTAATGATATATAGAAACAAGGGTATGATAATGGATCTAACATGAAAGGAAAACATCAAGGGGTACAAAAAAAAAATTTAGATATAAATCGTAGAGCATTTTACACGTCATGCGGTTGTCATAATCTAAACCTAGTACTTTGCGATATGACTAACTATTGTCTCAAGGCTATGTCATTTTTCNTCCAATTAGAAATCATGATTTAGATTTTTCCAAAGACCAGCTTTCTAGACATTTTTCCACTATACACTATATTCGTAAATTAGCAAATGGGGAGACATGTGATAGAAGATGACTAGTATATTCAAAAGATTTGGATAGAGTATTTTATTTTTATTGCAAGTTCTTTGATAAGAATCATAGTACAAGTAAGCTAGCTAATGAAGGGACTAAAGATTTGAGAAGTCTTAGCGTTAAACTTAAAAGTCATGAAATATCTAATGAACATCCTACTAATATGAATATTTGGATTGATTTAGGAACAAGATTGTTAAAAAGTGAAACAATTGATAAAACCATCCAAGAACAAATTAATAGAGAGAAAGAATATTAAAAAAACGTATTAGTGAGAATTATTGTGGTTGTAAAGAATCTTGGTAAAAGTAATTTGGTATTTTGGGGAAAAATGAAAAGAAATATCAAGAAAATAATGAAATTTTTTTAAGTATAATTGAAATGATAGCAGAATTTGATCCAATAATATAAGAACACATCCGGCGCATTCAACATGATGAAACTCATAATCATTATCTTTTGCATAAGATGCAAAATGAATTGATAAGTCTATTAGGAAATGAAATTAGAAATAATATTATTAACAAAATTAAAGAAGTAAAATATTATGCAATTATACTTGATTGTACTCCGGATGTAAGTCATCAAGAACAAATGTCTCTCATATTACATTGTGTAGATATCTCAACAAGTCCAATAAAAATAGAAGAATACTTTTTAGAGTTTCTGAAAGTAGATAATACAAGTAGAAAAAGTATTTTTCACAAAATCATAGATACAATAACAAACCTCGAACTTGATATTAATGATATATAGAAACAAGGGTATGATAATGGATCTAACATGAAAGGAAAACATCAAGGGGTACAAAAAAAAAATTTAGATATAAATCGTAGAGCATTTTACACGTCATGCGGTTGTCATAATCTAAACCTAGTACTTTGCGATATGACTAACTATTGTCTCAAGGCTATGTCATTTTTCGGAGTAGTACAACGCATATATTCATTATTTACTTCTTCTACAAAACGATGAAAATTTTTACAAGATAATGTAACAGGTTTAACTCATAAATTATTGTCACAAACACGTTGGGAAAGTTGAATTGAAAGTGTTAAAGCAATTAAATTTCAAGGTCCAAGTATAAGAGATGCATTGTTACAATTAGGAGAAACTAGTGAAGATCCTAAAACAAGAAGTGAAGCTAATTGTTTAGCAACATATGAGATCGAGAATTTTGAGTTCTTATTGGGCATGACTATTTGGTATGATATTTTATTTTCCACCAACTTAGTTAGTAAATATTTACAATCAAAAGGCATGCATATTGACGTTGCTATAGATCAATTAAAAGGTCTCATTTTTTTTTTGAAAAATATAGAGAAAATAGATTTACAAATGCTATGATTTCATCTCAAGAGATTGCAATTAAAATGGGAATAGAACCTACATTTTGTAAAAAACGTACAATTCGTAGGAAGAAACAATTTGATGAGAATGTTGATGACGAAGTAACAAAATTTGTNGGAATAGAACCTACATTTTGTAAAAAACGTACAATTCGTAGGAAGAAACAATTTGATGAGAATGTTGATGACGAAGTAACAAAATTTGTTGAAGAATCGTTTAGAACTGATTATTTTATATACATAGTAGATCAAGTTATTTCTTCGTTAAAGAGTAGATTTAAACAATTTCAAATAAATGAAAATATATTTGGTTTTTTATTTAATTTAAAAAGATTAAAATCATTAGGAAATGATAGTTTAAAAAAATACTCCCTTGATCTTGAGTTTTTCTTAAAACATGATAGTTTTTCTGATATTAATAGTTTAGATTTGTTTTCAAAACTAAACGTTCTAAAGGAAATTTTACCTACGGCAGAAAGTACTCCAATTGAAATATTAAGTTATATAAAACTATTAGATTCTTTTCTGAATACATACATAGTTTATAAAATATCATTGACAATTCCTGTAACCGTTGCTTCTGCTTAAAAAAAAATTCAAAATTAAAATTGATAAACTCTCATCTAAGATCAACTATGTCACAAGAAACATTAAACGGGTTAGCAATACTATCAATCGAAAAAGATATGACAGCAATACTTGAATATAAAACCTTAATTAGTACTTTTGCATCTTAAAAAGCCAGAAGAATAAATTTTAAATAAAATATTATTTTTAAAAATAAAAGGCCTTTTTTTTAGTTGCCGCTTTAGGCCCCAAAATGTCAAGGGCCACCCGTGGTTGCTTTCCTCCCCTTGGATTGGATTCAGAACATTATAAGAATGCCCACCTGAGCCTGTATGGCACTATTACCGCTACAAACCCTTCAATATCATCTTTATTTGTGAGAATGTTGTGTTTGTACAGCCATTGAACTAGAAAATAATCACCTGGGCGTTCTTTAATTTCTTGGAGTAGTTTGATATTGATGATTGCTAGCCTTGACTGTATTTTTTGACTTTGGTTTGGTGTTAGCTGGGTTTGTTGTTGTTGGTTTACTCTCCATGAGTTTGATATGATCTGATCAACAGATGACTAATAAGTTTTGAGTGCTTGTAAATAAAAGATGAGCAAAATAATTGAAATCAAGCTATTTGAAAATGGTTGATTCCAACTATCCTAAATCTTGAATTTGATTTTTGAAATATTGCTATCTCTTTGTACATTTTTTCGGGCTTATAAACTTGTTCTTATGTATAATTTCAAATAAATGTAATGGCTCAATTTTCTTTTAGTGGGCAGTTTTTAGTTCGGTGCAGCTTTAANGTTTCTGAAAGTAGATAATACAAGTAGAAAAAGTATTTTTCACAAAATCATAGATACAATAACAAACCTCGAACTTGATATTAATGATATATAGAAACAAGGGTATGATAATGGATCTAACATGAAAGGAAAACATCAAGGGGTACAAAAAAAAAATTTAGATATAAATCGTAGAGCATTTTACACGTCATGCGGTTGTCATAATCTAAACCTAGTACTTTGCGATATGACTAACTATTGTCTCAAGGCTATGTCATTTTTCGGAGTAGTACAACGCATATATTCATTATTTACTTCTTCTACAAAACGATGAAAATTTTTACAAGATAATGTAACAGGTTTAACTCATAAATTATTGTCACAAACACGTTGGGAAAGTTGAATTGAAAGTGTTAAAGCAATTAAATTTCAAGGTCCAAGTATAAGAGATGCATTGTTACAATTAGGAGAAACTAGTGAAGATCCTAAAACAAGAAGTGAAGCTAATTGTTTAGCAACATATGAGATCGAGAATTTTGAGTTCTTATTGGGCATGACTATTTGGTATGATATTTTATTTTCCACCAACTTAGTTAGTAAATATTTACAATCAAAAGGCATGCATATTGACGTTGCTATAGATCAATTAAAAGGTCTCATTTTTTTTTTGAAAAATATAGAGAAAATAGATTTACAAATGCTATGATTTCATCTCAAGAGATTGCAATTAAAATGGGAATAGAACCTACATTTTGTAAAAAACGTACAATTCGTAGGAAGAAACAATTTGATGAGAATGTTGATGACGAAGTAACAAAATTTGATGAAGAATCGTTTAGAACTGATTATTTTATATACATAGTAGATCAAGTTATTTCTTCGTTAAAGAGTAGATTTAAACAATTTCAAATAAATGAAAATATATTTGGTTTTTTATTTAATTTAAAAAGATTAAAATCATTAGGAAATGATAGTTTAAAAAAATACTCCCTTGATCTTGAGTTTTTCTTAAAACATGATAGTTTTTCTGATATTAATAGTTTAGATTTGTTTTCAAAACTAAACGTTCTAAAGGAAATTTTACCTACGGCAGAAAGTACTCCAATTGAAATATTAAGTTATATAAAACTATTAGATTCTTTTCTGAATACATACATAGTTTATAAAATATCATTGACAATTCCTGTAACCGTTGCTTCTGCTTAAAAAAAAATTCAAAATTAAAATTGATAAACTCTCATCTAAGATCAACTATGTCACAAGAAACATTAAACGGGTTAGCAATACTATCAATCGAAAAAGATATGACAGCAATACTTGAATATAAAACCTTAATTAGTACTTTTGCATCTTAAAAAGCAAGAAGAATAAATTTTAAATAAAATATTATTTTTAAAAATAAAAGGCCTTTTTTTTAGTTGCCGCTTTAGGCCCCAAAATGTCAAGGGCCACCCGTGGTTGCTTTCCTCCCCTTGGATTGGATTCAGAACATTATAAGAATGCCCACCTGAGCCTGTATGGCACTATTACCGCTACAAACCCTTCAATATCATCTTTATTTGTGAGAATGTTGTGTTTGTACAGCCATTGAACTAGAAAATAATCACCTGGGCGTTCTTTAATTTCTTGGAGTAGTTTGATATTGATGATTGCTAGCCTTGACTGTATTTTTTGACTTTGGTTTGGTGTTAGCTGGGTTTGTTGTTGTTGGTTTACTCTCCATGAGTTTGATATGATCTGATCAACAGATGACTAATAAGTTTTGAGTGCTTGTAAATAAAAGATGAGCAAAATAATTGAAATCAAGCTATTTGAAAATGGTTGATTCCAACTATCCTAAATCTTGAATTTGATTTTTGAAATATTGCTATCTCTTTGTACATTTTTTCGGGCTTATAAACTTGTTCTTATGTATAATTTCAAATAAATGTAATGGCTCAATTTTCTTTTAGTGGGCAGTTTTTAGTTCGGTGCAGCTTTAAATGCCACGTTAGTGAAATAAAGATTGCAAAGTTTGATTACTCCTATTGTTTTCCGGGATGTTTTTTGGGCAAGCAGACAGAATGTTGATCTGGAGTTTAGACTGATATGGGGATTGATTGAATCTTGTTGGGAAGCCAAAGTTGTCGTTTTTACTTGTGTAATCCTCTTCCTTTGGTAGTTATATATTTAATCTGTCAGTTTAAAATTCTGTGACATTGTCGCCTGTGCATTCATACAACTGGTACAGCAACTAATTGTTTAGTAATGAATAATGCTTAGCAAGAACCGGAAAAAAAAAAAAAAAGAAGCAGAAATCTTGTTTATCATTTTCATGTTAGATTTGACTAGTTACAAGCTGTAGTGCAGAATATTCAGTTATGCGTGTTCTATTATATATTGGGGGTAACTTATGTTTAAAGAATAGTTTTGAGAGAGATATTAGTGGCCGTTTAAAGAATGAGAAATCCAAATTTAAATGAGGGAAAAACCAAATTTAAAAGAGAGTAAAAATGACCATTGGATCTTAAAAGAGAATAAAATCTCACCATTAAATATTTGGATAAAGATTTGAGTCTCCCTTAATTTTAGTAAAAAATTAGTCACCCTTGATTTGATATAAATTTGAGTCAAATGTTGGAACAAATTTTTTGGACTTTTTTATTCAAATTTAAATTTGAATTTAAATTTAAGTCAGAGTTGTAGAAGCTCTTAGTAATATGAGAATCCCATGTTAAAAAACATAATTCTGTTGAAATTTGTTGGGGTGTGTGAATTTCGATTGGGGTAATTTTGATTGGAATCAAACTATAATGGACATAATATCTTCTAATTTTAATTGAAGTAATTTAGTAGTTTAATTTTGTCGTTTAAACGGCTAAATTAAATTATAATAAATAGTATAATTATTACTAGTTGTGATTTTTTTAAAAAAAATAGATTTTATTTTATTTTATCAATAAATGTCATAATATAATATGAATTTTAATTGTAAAAATTAAAATGTTTGATATTCTATCTTTGATTGAAGTATTTTTGGTTTAAATATAATATTTTAAACTTGAAAAGTCTAAGTATTACACGCCTACAAACTTCAGGGGATCTGATATAATTTACTAACGGACATTGATAACAAGAGTCTAAGTGTTTCTCGCGTACAGACCGTAAGGGGTTTATATATAATATTTTAAACGTCAGAGAGTTTAAGTGATTAAATTACAAATCTCAGGAGATTTGAATATAATTCTCCCTAACTTTAAATAAATATGTATAGATTGAACAAATTTTAAAATAATATTACTTTAAAATTATTCAAATTTAACATGATTGCAACTCATATTCAACCGTATAGTTGGGAGATTGTACGAAGATGGAGGGCTACATTTGGTACTGGATTAATGAATATATGGTTTGGAGTTTTACATGGTATGGAATGGATGAGTTGCACCAATATAAAGTTCAAAAAATTTGCAGCACACATTTTTCAAGTTTATGCAACTTATGTAACTATGTTGAGCTCGTTTGATTGTCATATTAAAAATAGATAAATTAGATAAAGTAGTTTAGATTACAAAAATATATTAAAATAATACGTAATTTTATCTAATTTTTGATAGATAGTACACAACATAATCGTTGGGTATTAGTTATTTAATTCAATCAGTTTTTTGTTTAGAAAATTATTTAATCGTATTTGTTAAAAAATTTAAACACGGATTGTAATGGAGGGTGAGCTCTGGTGCGCTGCAGTGGTGGTGGGGAGAGACAGTGATGGTTGTTATGAGTGGCGACAGTTGTGGTGATGATGGTGATGAATTTTATGTGACGATGGTGATAATGACAGTCATGAGTGATAGTAGTGGTGGTGGTGGGTGTGAGTTTGGTTAGGAAATTAGTTATCCAACTTTAATTTCCTAACAGCCAATTCTTCTTTTAAGAAGAATTGGTTTGTGGATCCCTCTCTATATGTGTGTTAAGCTTTATCATGTAGATTGTTGTGTGTATTTCTTCTGTGCATGTTCTGTAAAAAAAAATNGAAAAAAAAAAAAAAAGAAGCAGAAATCTTGTTTATCATTTTCATGTTAGATTTGACTAGTTACAAGCTGTAGTGCAGAATATTCAGTTATGCGTGTTCTATTATATATTGGGGGTAACTTATGTTTAAAGAATAGTTTTGAGAGAGATATTAGTGGCCGTTTAAAGAATGAGAAATTCAAATTTAAATGAGGGAAAAACCAAATTTAAAAGAGAGTAAAAATGACCATTGGATCTTAAAAGAGAATAAAATCTCACCATTAAATATTTGGATAAAGATTTGAGTCTCCCTTAATTTTAGNCTTATGTTTAAAGAATAGTTTTGAGAGAGATATTAGTGGCCGTTTAAAGAATGAGAAATCCAAATTTAAATGAGGGAAAAACCAAATTTAAAAGAGAGTAAAGATGACCATTGGATCTTAAAAGAGAATAAAATCTCACCATTAAATATTTGGATAAAGATTTGAGTCTCCCTTAATTTTAATAAAAAATTAGTCACCCTTGATTTGATATAAATTTGAGTCAAATGTTGGAACAAATTTTTTGGACTTTTTTATTCAAATTTAAATTTGAATTTAAATTTAAGTCAGAGTTGTAGAAGCTCTTAGTAATATGAGAATCCCATGTTAAAAAACATAATTCTGTTGAAATTTGTTGGGGTGTGTGAATTTCGATTGGGGTAATTTTGATTGGAATCAAACTATAATGGACATAATATCTTCTAATTTTAATTGAAGTAATTTATTAGTTTAATTTTGTCGTTTAAACGGCTAAATTAAATTATAATAAATAGTATAATTATTACTAGTTGTGATTTTTTTTAAAAAAATTGATTTTTTTTTATTTTATCAATAAATGTCATAATAGAATATGAATTTTAATTGTAAAAATTAAAATGTTTGATATTCTATCTTTGATTGAAGTATTTTTGGTTTAAATATAATATTTTAAACTTGAAAAGTCTAAGTATTACACGCCTACAAACTTCAGGGGATCTGATATAATTTACTAACGGACATTGATAACAAGAGTCTAAGTGTTTCTCGCGTACAAACCGTAAGGGGTTTATATATAATATTTTAAATGTCAGAGAGTTTAAGTGATTAAATTACAAATCTCAGGAGATTTGAATATAATTCTCCCTAACTTTAAATAAATATGTATAGATTGAACAAATTTTAAAATAATATTACTTTAAAATTATTCAAATTTAACATGATTGCAACTCATATTCAACCGTATAGTTGGGAGATTGTACGAAGATGGAGGGCTACATTTGGTACTGGATTAATGAATATATGGTTTGGAGTTTTACATGGTATGGAATGGATGAGTTGCACCAATATAAAGTTCAAAAAATTTGCAGCACACATTTTTCAAGTTTATGCAACTTATGTAACTATGTTGAGCTCGTTTGATTGTCATATTAAAAATAGATAAATTAGATAAAGTAGTTTAGATTACAAAAATATATTAAAATAATACGTAATTTTATCTAATTTTTGATAGATAGTACACAACATAATCGTTGGGTATTAGTTATTTAATTCAATCAGTTTTTTGTTTAGAAAATTATTTAATCGTATTTGTTAAAAAATTTAAACACGGATTGTAATGGAGGGTGAGCTCTGGTGCGCTGCAGTGGTGGTGGGGAGAGACAGTGATGGTTGTTATGAGTGGCGACAGTTGTGGTGATGATGGTGATGAATTTTATGTGACGATGGTGATAATGACAGTCATGAGTGATAGTAGTGGTGGTGGTGGGTGTGAGTTTGGTTAGGAAATTAGTTATCCAACTTTAATTTCCTAACAGCCAATTCTTCTTTTAAGAAGAATTGGTTTGTGGATCCCTCTCTATATGTGTGTTAAGCTTTATCATGTAGATTGTTGTGTGTATTTCTTCTGTGCATGTTCTGTAAAAAAAAATAAAAAACTTTAATTTCCTAACCAATATAACAAATTGTTTGGTTACATTGTTAATTGTATTTGTTACATTGATTTGGTTAGGAAATTAGTTATCCAACTTTAATTTCCTAACCAATGTAACAAATTGTTTGGTTAGGAAATTAGTTATTTAATTCAATCAGTTTTTGACAGTACACAACATAATCGTTGGGTATTAGTTATTGAATTAACAAAAACACCATCTATTAGTGTTTGTTACATTGATGACAACTTGTAGAATAATATGTTTGAGTTAAATTATAATAACACCTCTCTTGGTGGTATTAAAATACATTTATAATACAAGTTTATCGTATAAAAAATATACAATAAATATATAATTAATATACATTTTTTAAATTAATACAGTATCAAATTTGTTTACCAAACAAAGTATATTAGACTCGATTAAATAAAAAATAATACAATCTAATATTTAATTCTATCATAATACGTCTATCAAACGAGCCCTTTAAATAAACAAATAATTTTGTCAAAAAAATAAATATTAAAAATAATGTAACTAATTACCTACTAATGCATACATCTATTAAAAATAGGAGCGACACATTGCCTCTGGTTGAGGTCCATAAGGTTTGTTTTAAAACCCATTAGAATAAATAATTACAATTTTTTAACAAGAATAATTCATCCAATACTNAATAAAAAATTAGTCACCCTTGATTTGATATAAATTTGAGTCAAATGTTGGAACAAATTTTTTGGACTTTTTTATTCAAATTTAAATTTGAATTTAAATTTAAGTCAGAGTTGTAGAAGCTCTTAGTAATATGAGAATCCCATGTTAAAAAACATAATTCTGTTGAAATTTGTTGGGGTGTGTGAATTTCGATTGGGGTAATTTTGATTGGAATCAAACTATAATGGACATAATATCTTCTAATTTTAATTGAAGTAATTTAGTAGTTTAATTTTGTCGTTTAAACGGCTAAATTAAATTATAATAAATAGTATAATTATTACTAGTTGTGATTTTTTTAAAAAAAATAGATTTTATTTTATTTTATCAATAAATGTCATAATAGAATATGAATTTTAATTGTAAAAATTAAAATGTTTGATATTCTATCTTTGATTGAAGTATTTTTGGTTTAAATATAATATTTTAAACTTGAAAAGTCTAAGTATTACACGCCTACAAACTTCAGGGGATCTGATATAATTTACTAACGGACATTGATAACAAGAGTCTAAGTGTTTCTCGCGTACAAACCGTAAGGGGTTTATATATAATATTTTAAATGTCAGAGAGTTTAAGTGATTAAATTACAAATCTCAGGAGATTTGAATATAATTCTCCCTAACTTTAAATAAATATGTATAGATTGAACAAATTTTAAAATAATATTACTTTAAAATTATTCAAATTTAACATGATTGCAACTCATATTCAACCGTATAGTTGGGAGATTGTACGAAGATGGAGGGCTACATTTGGTACTGGATTAATGAATATATGGTTTGGAGTTTTACATGGTATGGAATGGATGAGTTGCACCAATATAAAGTTCAAAAAATTTGCAGCACACATTTTTCAAGTTTATGCAACTTATGTAACTATGTTGAGCTCGTTTGATTGTCATATTAAAAACGGATAAATTAGATAAAGTAGTTTAGATTACAAAAATATATTAAAATAATACGTAATTTTATCTAATTTTTGATAGATAGTACACAACATAATCGTTGGGTATAAGTTATTTAATTCAATCAGTTTTTTGTTTAGAAAATTATTTAATCGTATTTGTTAAAAAATTTAAACACGGATTGTAATGGAGGGTGAGCTCTGGTGCGCTGCAGTGGTGGTGGGGAGAGACAGTGATGGTTGTTATGGGTGGCGACAGTTGTGGTGATGACGGTGATGGATTTTATGTGACGATGGTGATAATGACAGTCATGGGTGATAGTAGTGGTGGTGGTGATTGACAGTTATAAGCGATGATAATGGTGGTGGTGGGTGTGAGTTTGGTTAGGAAATTAGTTATCCAACTTTAATTTCCTAACAGCCAATTCTTCTTAGAATTGGTTTGTAGGTCCCTCTCTATGTGTGTGTTAAGTTTTATCATATAGATTGTTGTGTGTGTTTCTTCTGTGCATGTTCTGTAAAAAAAAAAAAACTTTAATTTCCTAACCAATATAACAAATTGTTTGGTTACATTGTTAATTGTATTTGTTACATTGATTTGGTTAGGAAATTAGTTATCCAACTTTAATTTCCTAACCAATGTAACAAATTGTTTGGTTAGGAAATTAGTTATTTAATTCAATCAGTTTTTGACAGTACACAACATAATCGTTGGGTATTAGTTATTGAATTAACAAAAACATCATCTATTAGTGTTTGTTACATTGATGACAACTTGTAGAATAATATGTTTGAGTTAAATTATAATAACACATCTCTTGGTGGTATTAAAATATATATATAATACAAGTTTATCGTATAAAAAATATACAATAAATATATAATTAATATACATTTTTTAAATTAATACAGTATCAAATTTGTTTACCAAACAAAGTATATTAGACTCGATTAAATAAAAAATAATACAATCTAATATTGAATTCTATCATAATACGTCTATCAAACGAGCCCTTTAAATAAACAAATAATTTTGTCAAAAAAATAAATATTAAAAATAACGTAACTAATTACCTACTAATGCATACATCTATTAAAAATAGGAGCGACGACGCATTGCCTCTGGTTGAGGTCCATAAGGTTTGTTTTAAAACCCATTAGAATAAATAATTACAAATTTTTAAGAAGAATAATTCATCCAATACAATGCAATTAATGAAAAAATTGCTTAAATAATAGAAGTTATCTCATAATGTTTTTTTCCCTTTTTGTTATTTTATTTTCAACCTATTCAGTTGGCACATACGTTTTGTGTGCTATGTATTCTAGTGGATACTAGACGTTTTAAACCTACTTAATTGAACATATATTTCATGTGCACCATATTATAAGAAACTAGGGGTAATCCATGAGATAAATGTTAGTAACCGTTATATGAGTTTATTTGAGACCGTCAGATACACTTAAAATTTATTTTGTTTTATATTATAATTATTATTATTTTTTAAATGTAAAAGCAAGTTCCTATTATAGATATTAATATAAAACATAACTTGAAGCTTGTCGTCGGATCGGTCGCTCAAGATCTTTGGTCTTTACCTGGACCCGATGAAAAAAATGGATCGAAGTTGCAGTATTTATTTCACTCAAGATAGAGTCTCTTGCAAGCTGACCTTTAGTTCCCTCTTCGAGAAAAACAAGTTCTTTTTTTCTCCCTCTTTGCACGTCTTATGAGTCACAAATTTTTGAAGGATAACTTTTTGTTGGGCATTATTTGAAGGCTACTAAATAAACAAAGATCTCACTATTGTATCTATATAATTACTCCATAGAAAAATTAAAAATGTTTTCTCAAAATTTATGTATCCCTCTTGATTTAGGGCTTTATGCACTTTGCACTTCGAAAGAATTTAAATTTTTTACTTTACATTTTCAAATATTAAAATTCTCACAATATAGTCTGAAATATATCAAACGTGTTACAATGTGACATTTTTGTTAATTCCGTTAAAAGTCAACATATTGACACCGATTAAAAAACAAACGTAAAACTTACAGAATGATTATATTGTAATACTTTTGATATATTAAGGATACAATGTGAAAATTTTAATTTTTGAATGTACAAGTGAGAAACTTGAAATCTTTAAAAATATAAAATAAATTTTATTCCTCGAATTATGAAAAAAAATATTTAATTGAGGATATTTTTTATTTAAAAAAAAAAATACCATTNGGGTAATTTTGATTGGAATCAAACTATAATGGACATAATATCTTCTAATTTTAATTGAAGTAATTTAGTAGTTTAATTTTGTCGTTTAAACGGCTAAATTAAATTATAATAAATAGTATAATTATTACTAGTTGTGATTTTTTTAAAAAAAATAGATTTTATTTTATTTTATCAATAAATGTCATAATATAATATGAATTTTAATTGTAAAAATTAAAATGTTTGATATTCTATCTTTGATTGAAGTATTTTTGGTTTAAATATAATATTTTAAACTTGAAAAGTCTAAGTATTACACGCCTACAAACTTCAGGGGATCTGATATAATTTACTAACGGACATTGATAACAAGAGTCTAAGTGTTTCTCGCGTACAGACCGTAAGGGGTTTATATATAATATTTTAAACGTCAGAGAGTTTAAGTGATTAAATTACAAATCTCAGGAGATTTGAATATAATTCTCCCTAACTTTAAATAAATATGTATAGATTGAACAAATTTTAAAATAATATTACTTTAAAATTATTCAAATTTAACATGATTGCAACTCATATTCAACCGTATAGTTGGGAGATTGTACGAAGATGGAGGGCTACATTTGGTACTGGATTAATGAATATATGGTTTGGAGTTTTACATTGGTATGGAATGGATGAGTTGCACCAATATAAAGTTCAAAAAATTTGCAGCACACATTTTTCAAGTTTATGCAACTTATGTAACTATGTTGAGCTCGTTTGATTGTCATATTAAAAATAGATAAATTAGATAAAGTAGTTTAGATTACAAAAATATATTAAAATAATACGTAATTTTATCTAATTTTTGATAGATAGTACACAACATAATCGTTGGGTATAAGTTATTTAATTCAATCAGTTCTTTGTTTAGAAAATTATTTAATCGTATTTGTTAAAAAATTTAAACACGGATTGTAATGGAGGGTGAGCTCTGGTGCGCTGCAGTGGTGGTGGGGAGAGACAGTGATGGTTGTTATGGGTGGCGACAGTTGTGGTGATGACGGTGATGGATTTTATGTGACGATGGTGATAATGACAGTCATGGGTGATAGTAGTGGTGGTGGTGATTGACAGTTATAAGCGATGATAATGGTGGTGGTGGGTGTGAGTTTGGTTAGGAAATTAGTTATCCAACTTTAATTTCCTAACAGCCAATTCTTCTTAGAATTGGTTTGTAGGTCCCTCTCTATGTGTGTGTTAAGTTTTATCATATAGATTGTTGTGTGTGTTTCTTCTGTGCATGTTCTGTAAAAAAAAAAAAACTTTAATTTCCTAACCAATATAACAAATTGTTTGGTTACATTGTTAATTGTATTTGTTACATTGATTTGGTTAGGAAATTAGTTATCCAACTTTAATTTCCTAACCAATGTAACAAATTGTTTGGTTAGGAAATTAGTTATTTAATTCAATCAGTTTTTGACAGTACACAACATAATCGTTGGGTATTAGTTATTGAATTAACAAAAACACCATCTATTAGTGTTTGTTACATTGATGACAACTTGTAGAATAATATGTTTGAGTTAAATTATAATAACACCTCTCTTGGTGGTATTAAAATACATTTATAATACAAGTTTATCGTATAAAAAATATACAATAAATATATAATTAATATACATTTTTTAAATTAATACAGTATCAAATTTGTTTACCAAACAAAGTATATTAGACTCGATTAAATAAAAAATAATACAATCTAATATTTAATTCTATCATAATACGTCTATCAAACGAGCCCTTTAAATAAACAAATAATTTTGTCAAAAAAATAAATATTAAAAATAATGTAACTAATTACCTACTAATGCATACATCTATTAAAAATAGGAGCGACACATTGCCTCTGGTTGAGGTCCATAAGGTTTGTTTTAAAACCCATTAGAATAAATAATTACAATTTTTTAACAAGAATAATTCATCCAATACTATGCAATTAATGAAAAAATTGCTTAAATAATAGAAGTTATCTCATAATGTTTTTTTCCCTTTTTGTTATTTTATTTTCAACCTAATCAGTTGGCACATACGTTTTGTGTGCTATGTATTCTAGTGGATACTAGACGTTTTAAACCTACTTAATTGAACATATATTTCATGTGCACCATATTATAAGAAACTAGGGGTAATCCATGAGATAAATGTTAGTAACCGTTATATGAGTTTATTTGAGACCATCAGATACACTTAAAATTTATTTTGTTTTATATTATAATTATTATTATTTTTTAAATGTAAAAGCAAGTTCCTATTATAGATATTAATATAAAACATAACTTGAAGCTTGTCGTCGGATCGGTCGCTCAAGATCTTTGGTCTTTACCTGGACCCGATGAAAAAAATGGATCGAAGTTGCAGTATTTATTTCACTCAAGATAGAGTCTCTCGCAAGCTGACCTTTAGTTCCCTCTTCGAGAAAAACAAGTTCTTTTTTTCTCCCTCTTTGCACGTCTTATGAGTCACAAATTTTTGAAGGATAACTTTTTGTTGGGCATTATTTGAAGGCTACTAAATAAACAAAGATCTCACTATTGTATCTATATAATTACTCCATAGAAAAATTAAAAATGTTTTCTCAAAATTTATGTATCCCTCTTGATTTAGGGCTTTATGCACTTTGCACTTCGAAAGAATTTAAATTTTTTACTTTACATTTTCAAATATTAAAATTCTCACAATATAGTCTGAAATATATCAAACGTGTTACAATGTGACATTTTTGTTAATTCCGTTAAAAGTCAACATATTGACACCGATTAAAAAACAAACGTAAAACTTACAGAATGATTATATTGTAATACTTTTGATATATTAAGGATACAATGTGAAAATTTTAATCTTTGAATGTACAAGTGAGAAACTTGAAATCTTTAAAAATATAAAATAAATTTTATTCCTCGAATTATGAAAAAAAATATTTAATTGAGGATATTTTTTATTTTAAAAAAAAAATACCATTTGTTAAACATAATATTGTCATCACCACTTGTCATTGCCCATCACTATTGCCACCCTACTGTCACCCACATCCACCACACCTACCACCACCAGCACTGTTATCNTTTGTTAAACATAATATTGTCATCACCACTTGTCATTGCCCATCACTATTGCCACCCCACTGTCACCCACATCCACCACACCTACCACCACCAGCACTGTTATTNGATTGGAATCAAACTATAATGGACATAATATCTTCTAATTTTAATTGAAGTAATTTATTAGTTTAATTTTGTCGTTTAAACGGCTAAATTAAATTATAATAAATAGTATAATTATTACTAGTTGTGATTTTTTTTAAAAAAATTGATTTTTTTTTATTTTATCAATAAATGTCATAATATAATATGAATTTTAATTGTAAAAATTAAAATGTTTGATATTCTATCTTTGATTGAAGTATTTTTGGTTTAAATATAATATTTTAAACTTGAAAAGTCTAAGTATTACACGCCTACAAACTTCAGGGGATCTGATATAATTTACTAACGGACATTGATAACAAGAGTCTAAGTGTTTCTCGCGTACAGACCGTAAGGGGTTTATATATAATATTTTAAACGTCAGAGAGTTTAAGTGATTAAATTACAAATCTCAGGAGATTTGAATATAATTCTCCCTAACTTTAAATAAATATGTATAGATTGAACAAATTTTAAAATAATATTACTTTAAAATTATTCAAATTTAACATGATTGCAACTCATATTCAACCGTATAGTTGGGAGATTGTACGAAGATGGAGGGCTACATTTGGTACTGGATTAATGAATATATGGTTTGGAGTTTTACATGGTATGGAATGGATGAGTTGCACCAATATAAAGTTCAAAAAATTTGCAGCACACATTTTTCAAGTTTATGCAACTTATGTAACTATGTTGAGCTCGTTTGATTGTCATATTAAAAACGGATAAATTAGATAAAGTAGTTTAGATTACAAAAATATATTAAAATAATACGTAATTTTATCTAATTTTTGATAGATAGTACACAACATAATCGTTGGGTATAAGTTATTTAATTCAATCAGTTTTTTGTTTAGAAAATTATTTAATCGTATTTGTTAAAAAATTTAAACACGGATTGTAATGGAGGGTGAGCTCTGGTGCGCTGCAGTGGTGGTGGGGAGAGACAGTGATGGTTGTTATGGGTGGCGACAGTTGTGGTGATGACGGTGATGGATTTTATGTGACGATGGTGATAATGACAGTCATGGGTGATAGTAGTGGTGGTGGTGATTGACAGTTATAAGCGATGATAATGGTGGTGGTGGGTGTGAGTTTGGTTAGGAAATTAGTTATCCAACTTTAATTTCCTAACAGCCAATTCTTCTTAGAATTGGTTTGTAGGTCCCTCTCTATGTGTGTGTTAAGTTTTATCATATAGATTGTTGTGTGTGTTTCTTCTGTGCATGTTCTGTAAAAAAAAAAAAACTTTAATTTCCTAACCAATATAACAAATTGTTTGGTTACATTGTTAATTGTATTTGTTACATTGATTTGGTTAGGAAATTAGTTATCCAACTTTAATTTCCTAACCAATGTAACAAATTGTTTGGTTAGGAAATTAGTTATTTAATTCAATCAGTTTTTGACAGTACACAACATAATCGTTGGGTATTAGTTATTGAATTAACAAAAACACCATCTATTAGTGTTTGTTACATTGATGACAACTTGTAGAATAATATGTTTGAGTTAAATTATAATAACACCTCTCTTGGTGGTATTAAAATACATTTATAATACAAGTTTATCGTATAAAAAATATACAATAAATATATAATTAATATACATTTTTTAAATTAATACAGTATCAAATTTGTTTACCAAACAAAGTATATTAGACTCGATTAAATAAAAAATAATACAATCTAATATTTAATTCTATCATAATACGTCTATCAAACGAGCCCTTTAAATAAACAAATAATTTTGTCAAAAAAATAAATATTAAAAATAATGTAACTAATTACCTACTAATGCATACATCTATTAAAAATAGGAGCGACACATTGCCTCTGGTTGAGGTCCATAAGGTTTGTTTTAAAACCCATTAGAATAAATAATTACAATTTTTTAACAAGAATAATTCATCCAATACTATGCAATTAATGAAAAAATTGCTTAAATAATAGAAGTTATCTCATAATGTTTTTTTCCCTTTTTGTTATTTTATTTTCAACCTAATCAGTTGGCACATACGTTTTGTGTGCTATGTATTCTAGTGGATACTAGACGTTTTAAACCTACTTAATTGAACATATATTTCATGTGCACCATATTATAAGAAACTAGGGGTAATCCATGAGATAAATGTTAGTAACCGTTATATGAGTTTATTTGAGACCATCAGATACACTTAAAATTTATTTTGTTTTATATTATAATTATTATTATTTTTTAAATGTAAAAGCAAGTTCCTATTATAGATATTAATATAAAACATAACTTGAAGCTTGTCGTCGGATCGGTCGCTCAAGATCTTTGGTCTTTACCTGGACCCGATGAAAAAAATGGATCGAAGTTGCAGTATTTATTTCACTCAAGATAGAGTCTCTCGCAAGCTGACCTTTAGTTCCCTCTTCGAGAAAAACAAGTTCTTTTTTTCTCCCTCTTTGCACGTCTTATGAGTCACAAATTTTTGAAGGATAACTTTTTGTTGGGCATTATTTGAAGGCTACTAAATAAACAAAGATCTCACTATTGTATCTATATAATTACTCCATAGAAAAATTAAAAATGTTTTCTCAAAATTTATGTATCCCTCTTGATTTAGGGCTTTATGCACTTTGCACTTCGAAAGAATTTAAATTTTTTACTTTACATTTTCAAATATTAAAATTCTCACAATATAGTCTGAAATATATCAAACGTGTTACAATGTGACATTTTTGTTAATTCCGTTAAAAGTCAACATATTGACACCGATTAAAAAACAAACGTAAAACTTACAGAATGATTATATTGTAATACTTTTGATATATTAAGGATACAATGTGAAAATTTTAATTTTTGAATGTACAAGTGAGAAACTTGAAATCTTTAAAAATATAAAATAAATTTTATTCCTCGAATTATGAAAAAAAATATTTAATTGAGGATATTTTTTATTTTAAAAAAAAAATACCATTTGTTAAACATAATATTGTCATCACCACTTGTCATTGCCCATCACTATTGCCACCCTACTGTCACCCACATCCACCACACCTACCACCACCAGCACTGTTATCCACAAGTACCTGTCGTTGCTCATAACCACTCATACCCACCACCACCATCAATGCTATCACCCATGACTGTCATTATCATCATTGTCACGTAAAATCCATCACTGTCATCACTACGATTGTCGCCACCCATCACTGTCTCTCCCCACCAACACTGCAGCGCACCAGAGCTCACCTTCCATTATAATTCGTGTTTAAATTTATTTTGTCTCCTCTATATTTATAATTTATTTTTGAATATAAATATAAATATGTTTATGATTCATTCCCTGCCTTCAAGTACGGACAACAACTTGTATATATAAATTATTGAAATCGAATTTCTCTGCACTTATATTATATTATTATTTTTTTTGAATATGTATTTGTAATTTTATTTTTTATTTAATTACAAAATCCAGGCCCAAAGCCGTCGCTTTCGTCGTAACACACAGTTCGGCGTGTCGGTCGTTGATTCGCAATATTTCAAACATCAACAGTGAACAGCAAACCGTACAACTCTCTCTCTGTCACAATCCTCACCTTCGAGTTAGGGTTAGGGTTTCTATAGAAACTTCTCCAATAGACCCAAGCCGTAAATTATATACATGCACTTCTGCGTGTATGACGGAGAGGGAGAGAGAGAGAGTCTACAAATAAGCTTTCTTTATCAAGTTCATTAGTTTTGAGGTTAGTCGCTGTCTTTCGAAATCTTGTCTTGAATCGTTTGTTTGAATTGGCTATGGAGATCAAGGCTGGAGCTAGTGACAATGTGAACTCTACACACAATCAGTCCTCTTCCAGTCACTCCTTCACTGAACAAGCATTGCGTGGTTAGCAAAACCCAAAACCCCAATACCCTTTTCTCTTTCTTTAGATCATCATTGTTGGTTGATGTTATTTATATGTTCAACATATGTAAATCTGCATGTGGTTTGTATGTTTTTTGTGTGTATTGTTATGCATACATGTTATTGATTTATTTAGGTGTGCTGCTGTTTCTTTATTTTTGTCGTCTTTATTCTTTTTAGCTGGTCTGTTGGGAAATATGGAAAATATTGGAAGGAGGGGTTATTTTGTGGGTGGTGGTTGTTCTGACGTGACAGAGGCTAGGATAATAAGGGAAATTGAAAAGAGGAAGATAAGAGAGGACATCGTTGCGGCTGGAGCTAGTCTTTTAAGGCAGCGAGAACTTGAAGAGGAAGTTTTTAAGGAATTGATGATGGAGAGAGAAATAGCATTGCGTAGAGGTGATAGGTTTTCATTGCTGAGTTCGCCATTTTCTTCATTGCAATCGCATTTTTGGGGTTCATCCTTGAATTGGCGAGATGGGTTTGGGCATGGGGAAAGGTTGTCCTTGGTGAATCAGTTGGAAAGTGGAGCTGATGGAAGGTTGTCTGTGGTGAATCAATTGGGAGGTGGAGGTTTTCCTTTTCAGCGGCGTGAGCCAGGAGCAACAAATGGGGTTGGACTCAAACCTGTGATTGATCTGCGAAAGGGAAACACAATGTCATTGGTGAGTAATTATTAATTTTTTGATGGTTGCAGTGTCTTTTGCTCTTATTGCAGTGATTAATTTACTTCATCTTGCTCTGTTATGATTTTATCAGTAATTGACTCAAGAGACCTGTTTTATCAGCACTTATATTATCTTTATAGTTGTTTCCCACTTTGCATGAGAGACTCATATTATATCTTTTTATCTCGATTAGACTTGGTGTTTTGAGCATCAAATTAGGGGACTCCTATATGTTTCCTTGAGTTTTCAAAGAGGTTTTGTGTGAAAAAAATATTAGTTGATTTCAAAGATCAAAATTTCGTTTGAGTACATAGTTTCGATTAGCTTGAAAATGGAAATGTTTCGAAAACATTTCAAAAAACAAAAAAAAATTTAAAATTTGTTTCTGAAACATTTGTCAGAACATACCGAAACATTGGTCAAAACTTGCCGAAACACCTTGAAACATAGGAATTTTGATATTCAATCAATCATTTGTTTTGGATTTCATTGAAACGGAAACGTTTCGGACATTTCAATCATTTTAAAACGAAATTTAATTCTTTGATTGATTTATTGAACTTTAGTAGTCTTTGAAGTGTATTTTTTACCAAATAGGTTTTTCCATTATAAGGTGGAGGACATGTACTAGTTTTTTACGTCTTGGCTTGTAAAGGTTAATGATTGTTTTCAATACATTGACAGCTGGTATTAAACTTGGGTATGATTGCTTTATATAAATCTCAGAAATTATCATTTTAGAGGCATGCAAAGCATGAGAGTATCTAGTTCTTGCGTTTAAAACATTTAACACGAAATGTGATCTAATTGCTTAATACAATTTAGTTGGATCTCTTCATTTTTGGGATGAAACTTGAACTAGAAAAAATTGACAAAATGGAAGAAAATTTAAATGGTCCTATGAATCCAAATGTGTGAAATGTTTGATGTTGTAATTTGCTGCATGTCATTAACGGAAAGGTTCAAGTGAATTGTGCTTTGGGTATGTGTGCTTAATTTATTATTAGGGTCCTTGTATTTGCACACTTAATCTATGCTTAGGGTTCTTGTGTTTGGATGTGAGTTCTCAGAACCATCTTAGAATACACTTTATGATTGTACACGATGTGGTATGTTTTATATGTAAAACGTTAGGTGTCGCCAATGTGTATTGTGTCTTGATTATAATGATAAATATACACATGACAAGATGCATTGATGATATTATAATGTTAGATACTGAAGAGAGGCAACTCTTTTTTTTTTCTTCATGTTGTTTTCTGGGCTAAATTTTTTGGAAATATTAGAGTATTTTTTCTATTGCTAGTTTTATATTAGAAAAAGCATACACACGCATATGCCCAATGAATTGAGTGAGGCGGCTATACTGCCGCTTCTTCTGTATCTTGGATGAACTCGTATTCTCTTTCCCATCTATTGTATCTACACTCCTTCCAATAGTGGGGGAGTATGTCTGATGCAAGAATCATTCCAGTGTATAGAGCAAAATTTTGGTTGTGAGCAATGAAAACGGTTGGAGAAATTCATGTTGAAACCAAATTAATATTGACTGTGGTTGATGATGATTACAAATCAAATGGATTCAGGATTTGAGAAAAGAAAGTATACTAGTTTCTCAATCTCAGTAACTATCAACGGTTTGGCATGGTTATGGCAAATGATTATAGAAGCGGCTACTCGAGCGGAATCTAGGTTCTTCTGTTAACAGTATCACAACAATATTTACTAGATGTGGGTAGAATTGAATAGAAACAATAGAGGTAAATTCTTAACAATTTCTGTCATTCAAGGTACGGGTCTGCGAAGGTTCATTGAAATTCCCCAAGGAACAAATCATAATGACCAGGAAGAAATGGTTGGTTATGTTTGGTAGGGTGATGTAGGGAGGAGAATGTAGAAAATGGCCAAATGATGTTAAAATGAATGAGAGTGGATTGGGGAATGAAACAAAGAAGTGTAGCAGACTCATTGAACATAGGGGAGTTGAAAGTTTAGAGGAACCGGCTGATTGCTTTGTCTATGGTAAATGGAATAACAATTATTTGTACCAGAGAAAGTCTTTTTGTTTCTTGGAGGTACGTGTGGCGTTGTCAAAGAAGTTTAATTCCACATTCACCTTGGAACCTTTCGAGGTTGATAAGGCAGTATTCATATGTGATAATATTGCGTAGATTGATGAGTATTGCAAAAAAGAGTGGTGCTGTCTAGAAGGGGATTATAGAGTGAGATTAACAAAGTTGGTGAAAACATATCTAGTGGAAAGAAATGAAGTCACACGTAGAGAGGATAGAAGAATAGAAAATCATATGCGACACTCTAATATTCCATGATAATAAAAAATGAGTACAAGAGTACAATAAGGAAAAAACTAGATTACCCTTAATGATAAATAAATATAATTGCACTCTTAACACCTCCTCTCAAACTCATGTTGTGACGGTCGGAAGTATTAAGAGTTTACTAAGAAGAAAATGAAAATGCGGCATAGTATGAGACTTCGTGAAGAAGTCAGTTAACTACATAGTGGAAGCAACAAAAGGTAATAAAATAGTCCCAAGCTGAAGATGGTGACATACAAAGTGACAGTCGATCTCGATATGCTTAATTCGCTGATGAAAAATAGAGTTTTGTACAATTTGAATGACACTTTTGTTGTCACAATATATAGGAGTAGGACCAAAAAAGAAAATACCTAGATCGGTAAGTAACCATCTCAACCAAACGATCTCCGAAGTAGAAGTAGTCATAATACGATATTCAGCATTAACAACTGAACAAGTGACAACAGTCTGCTTCTCCAGGAGATAAGAGAATCACCAAAAAAGACACAAAAATTAGTGTTGGATTTACAATCCATGACATCACTTGTCCAATCAGCTTTAGAAAAAGCCCGGAAGCTCCACAGTAGAAGTGGGTAAAAAAAAAAACTTTGATGTAAAGTGCCTCTAATATAGCGTAAAATGTGAAGAACTACAGCGCAGTGCCCTGTAGATGGAGAACAGACAAATTGTCTCACAATATGAACGACATATGCTATATCAGGTTGTGTAGCTGTGAGATAGACTAGGTTGCCGACAAGAACTCGATACAAGGTAGGATCAACCAAAGGGATCCCATCAGTAGAAGTGTAGTGCACATTAAGCTGGATAGGAGTCTCAACAGTTGGAGAATTTGTTAAATGAGTCTTGTGGATAACATCTGTATATTTTGACTGAGAAAGAAGATAACCTTTAGTGGATGAAGACACTTCAATACCCAAAAAATGTCGAAGGGGACCAAGATCTTTTATCGCAAACTGTTGTTATAATTGAGCCTTTAAGATTGAAATGTCCTCAAAATCATCCCGGGTAATAATCATATCATCAAAATATAAGAAGAGAACAATCTGACCAGCAAAAGTAGAACGAATGAAAAGAGCATAATCATGATCACTTGAACGAAAACCAAAGTAGAATGAATGAAAAGAGCATAATCATGATCACTTGAACGAAAACCAAGTCAAAGATCATAATAGAAAACTTCTCAAACCAAGCTTTAAGAGCCTGTTTAAGACCATGCAAAGCTTTTCTGAGTTTACATACCTCATTTGGAATGTGAGGGAGACTAGGAGGAGGAACCACATAAACCTCTTCTGCCAATTCATTGGGCAAAAAGACATTCTTGACATATCTAAGAGAGAGAAAGTGGATTCTTGAGTTTTCGGGGTTTTCTTATGTAAATTTGTTTTGGATAAGCTGATTGATGATTCTTTACTTCATGTATTTTTTCCTTCTGTGATGATTTTAAAGGCTAAAGTGCCTAGTAAGGTGCAAGTTTGTGCATGGATTAATACAAATAATATGCTTCAGAAAAGAAGACTATTTCTTTGTATTTCTCCACAGTGGTGTGTGATGATGTGTGTTTCAATGAGAGTATTGATCACCTTTTTTTGCATTGCCCTATTGCTATGTTTTTGTGGTCCAAGTTATTTCAATTAGCAGGTTTAATATGGGCGATTCTTGAGATTTTTTTTTCAATGCTAGTGGAAGAATTTAATGGATTTGGAAAGAATGGGAAAAAGGTAACCCTTTGGCATTGTGCAATCTTCGCCATAATATGGGTTATTGGTTGGAGAAAAATTCAAGGAAATTTGAGAATAGAGCCGAATGGAATAAGGGATTATGGGATTGGATATATTTATTCGAATTGTTGTGGGCTTTCGTTTCTAATGACTTTGATGGCATCTTGGTCTTTGTTATATTGGCGGATTGGAAGGTCGCATGTGCCCATTAGTTTTTTTTGCTAAGAGTTTTTGTTTTTGGCCTTTCATGGTTGGACAACTTGTCCATCCTATTACATCTTTGGTATATTATTTTCAAATCATAAAATTATATTGTTTCCTTTTTAAAAAAAATCATACACACACTTCTTATTTTCTTTTGCTTTCACACATTCAAAAGCAAGGATCTTGTAATGTGCAGTAACTCATGCATGGCCACATCAAATATTACATCTTTAGACGAGCAAAACATGGAGTCAGCTTTGAGGCCGCCTTAATGTATTCCCATGTCAAAGCATGGCTTTAAGGTCGATTGTGAACTTATATGCTCCAGTATGTTGTTGGTTAGTTGCTGGAAGAACACATGCAATAAAATGTAAAATAAGTATNAAAAAACTTTAATTTCCTAACCAATATAACAAATTGTTTGGTTACATTGTTAATTGTATTTGTTACATTGATTTGGTTAGGAAATTAGTTATCCAACTTTAATTTCCTAACCAATGTAACAAATTGTTTGGTTAGGAAATTAGTTATTTAATTCAATCAGTTTTTGACAGTACACAACATAATCGTTGGGTATTAGTTATTGAATTAACAAAAACATCATCTATTAGTGTTTGTTACATTGATGACAACTTGTAGAATAATATGTTTGAGTTAAATTATAATAACACATCTCTTGGTGGTATTAAAATATATATATAATACAAGTTTATCGTATAAAAAATATACAATAAATATATAATTAATATACATTTTTTAAATTAATACGGTATCAAATTTGTTTACCAAACAAAGTATATTAGACTCGATTAAATAAAAAATAATACAATCTAATATAGAATTCTATCATAATACATCTATCAAACGAGCCCTTTAAATAAACAAATAATTTTGTCAAAAAAATAAATATTAAAAATAACGTAACTAATTACCTACTAATGCATACATCTATTAAAAATAGGAGCGACGACGCATTGCCTCTGGTTGAGGTCCATAAGGTTTGTTTTAAAACCCATTAGAATAAATAATTACAAATTTTTAAGAAGAATAATTCATCCAATACANTTAGTTATTTAATTCAATCAGTTTTTGACAGTACACAACATAATCGTTGGGTATTAGTTATTGAATTAACAAAAACACCATCTATTAGTGTTTGTTACATTGATGACAACTTGTAGAATAATATGTTTGAGTTAAATTATAATAACACCTCTCTTGGTGGTATTAAAATACATTTATAATACAAGTTTATCGTATAAAAAATATACAATAAATATATAATTAATATACATTTTTTAAATTAATACAGTATCAAATTTGTTTACCAAACAAAGTATATTAGACTCGATTAAATAAAAAATAATACAATCTAATATTTAATTCTATCATAATACGTCTATCAAACGAGCCCTTTAAATAAACAAATAATTTTGTCAAAAAAATAAATATTAAAAATAATGTAACTAATTACCTACTAATGCATACATCTATTAAAAATAGGAGCGACACATTGCCTCTGGTTGAGGTCCATAAGGTTTGTTTTAAAACCCATTAGAATAAATAATTACAATTTTTTAACAAGAATAATTCATCCAATACTATGCAATTAATGAAAAAATTGCTTAAATAATAGAAGTTATCTCATAATGTTTTTTTCCCTTTTTGTTATTTTATTTTCAACCTATTCAGTTGGCACATACGTTTTGTGTGCTATGTATTCTAGTGGATACTAGACGTTTTAAACCTACTTAATTGAACATATATTTCATGTGCACCATATTATAAGAAACTAGGGGTAATCCATGAGATAAATGTTAGTAACCGTTATATGAGTTTATTTGAGACCGTCAGATACACTTAAAATTTATTTTGTTTTATATTATAATTATTATTATTTTTTAAATGTAAAAGCAAGTTCCTATTATAGATATTAATATAAAACATAACTTGAAGCTTGTCGTCGGATCGGTCGCTCAAGATCTTTGGTCTTTACCTGGACCCGATGAAAAAAATGGATCGAAGTTGCAGTATTTATTTCACTCAAGATAGAGTCTCTCGCAAGCTGACCTTTAGTTCCCTCTTCGAGAAAAACAAGTTCTTTTTTTCTCCCTCTTTGCACGTCTTATGAGTCACAAATTTTTGAAGGATAACTTTTTGTTGGGCATTATTTGAAGGCTACTAAATAAACAAAGATCTCACTATTGTATCTATATAATTACTCCATAGAAAAATTAAAAATGTTTTCTCAAAATTTATGTATCCCTCTTGATTTAGGGCTTTATGCACTTTGCACTTCGAAAGAATTTAAATTTTTTACTTTACATTTTCAAATATTAAAATTCTCACAATATAGTCTGAAATATATCAAACGTGTTACAATGTGACATTTTTGTTAATTCCGTTAAAAGTCAACATATTGACACCGATTAAAAAACAAACGTAAAACTTACAGAATGATTATATTGTAATACTTTTGATATATTAAGGATACAATGTGAAAATTTTAATTTTTGAATGTACAAGTGAGAAACTTGAAATCTTTAAAAATATAAAATAAATTTTATTCCTCGAATTATGAAAAAAAATATTTAATTGAGGATATTTTTTATTTTAAAAAAAAAATACCATTTGTTAAACATAATATTGTCATCACCACTTGTCATTGCCCATCACTATTGCCACCCTACTGTCACCCACATCCACCACACCTACCACCACCAGCACTGTTATCCACAAGTACCTGTCGTTGCTCATAACCACTCATACCCACCACCACCATCAATGCTATCACCCATGACTGTCATTATCATCATTGTCACGTAAAATCCATCACTGTCATCACTACGATTGTCGCCACCCATCACTGTCTCTCCCCACCAACACTGCAGCGCACCAGAGCTCACCTTCCATTATAATTCGTGTTTAAATTTATTTTGTCTCCTCTATATTTATAATTTATTTTTGAATATAAATATAAATATGTTTATGATTCATTCCCTGCCTTCAAGTACGGACAACAACTTGTATATATAAATTATTGAAATCGAATTTCTCTGCACTTATATTATATTATTATTTTTTTTGAATATGTATTTGTAATTTTATTTTTTATTTAATTACAAAATCCAGGCCCAAAGCCGTCGCTTTCGTCGTAACACACAGTTCGGCGTGTCGGTCGTTGATTCGCAATATTTCAAACATCAACAGTGAACAGCAAACCGTACAACTCTCTCTCTGTCACAATCCTCACCTTCGAGTTAGGGTTAGGGTTTCTATAGAAACTTCTCCAATAGACCCAAGCCGTAAATTATATACATGCACTTCTGCGTGTATGACGGAGAGGGAGAGAGAGAGAGTCTACAAATAAGCTTTCTTTATCAAGTTCATTAGTTTTGAGGTTAGTCGCTGTCTTTCGAAATCTTGTCTTGAATCGTTTGTTTGAATTGGCTATGGAGATCAAGGCTGGAGCTAGTGACAATGTGAACTCTACACACAATCAGTCCTCTTCCAGTCACTCCTTCACTGAACAAGCATTGCGTGGTTAGCAAAACCCAAAACCCCAATACCCTTTTCTCTTTCTTTAGATCATCATTGTTGGTTGATGTTATTTATATGTTCAACATATGTAAATCTGCATGTGGTTTGTATGTTTTTTGTGTGTATTGTTATGCATACATGTTATTGATTTATTTAGGTGTGCTGCTGTTTCTTTATTTTTGTCGTCTTTATTCTTTTTAGCTGGTCTGTTGGGAAATATGGAAAATATTGGAAGGAGGGGTTATTTTGTGGGTGGTGGTTGTTCTGACGTGACAGAGGCTAGGATAATAAGGGAAATTGAAAAGAGGAAGATAAGAGAGGACATCGTTGCGGCTGGAGCTAGTCTTTTAAGGCAGCGAGAACTTGAAGAGGAAGTTTTTAAGGAATTGATGATGGAGAGAGAAATAGCATTGCGTAGAGGTGATAGGTTTTCATTGCTGAGTTCGCCATTTTCTTCATTGCAATCGCATTTTTGGGGTTCATCCTTGAATTGGCGAGATGGGTTTGGGCATGGGGAAAGGTTGTCCTTGGTGAATCAGTTGGAAAGTGGAGCTGATGGAAGGTTGTCTGTGGTGAATCAATTGGGAGGTGGAGGTTTTCCTTTTCAGCGGCGTGAGCCAGGAGCAACAAATGGGGTTGGACTCAAACCTGTGATTGATCTGCGAAAGGGAAACACAATGTCATTGGTGAGTAATTATTAATTTTTTGATGGTTGCAGTGTCTTTTGCTCTTATTGCAGTGATTAATTTACTTCATCTTGCTCTGTTATGATTTTATCAGTAATTGACTCAAGAGACCTGTTTTATCAGCACTTATATTATCTTTATAGTTGTTTCCCACTTTGCATGAGAGACTCATATTATATCTTTTTATCTCGATTAGACTTGGTGTTTTGAGCATCAAATTAGGGGACTCCTATATGTTTCCTTGAGTTTTCAAAGAGGTTTTGTGTGAAAAAAATATTAGTTGATTTCAAAGATCAAAATTTCGTTTGAGTACATAGTTTCGATTAGCTTGAAAATGGAAATGTTTCGAAAACATTTCAAAAAACAAAAAAAAATTTAAAATTTGTTTCTGAAACATTTGTCAGAACATACCGAAACATTGGTCAAAACTTGCCGAAACACCTTGAAACATAGGAATTTTGATATTCAATCAATCATTTGTTTTGGATTTCATTGAAACGGAAACGTTTCGGACATTTCAATCATTTTAAAACGAAATTTAATTCTTTGATTGATTTATTGAACTTTAGTAGTCTTTGAAGTGTATTTTTTACCAAATAGGTTTTTCCATTATAAGGTGGAGGACATGTACTAGTTTTTTACGTCTTGGCTTGTAAAGGTTAATGATTGTTTTCAATACATTGACAGCTGGTATTAAACTTGGGTATGATTGCTTTATATAAATCTCAGAAATTATCATTTTAGAGGCATGCAAAGCATGAGAGTATCTAGTTCTTGCGTTTAAAACATTTAACACGAAATGTGATCTAATTGCTTAATACAATTTAGTTGGATCTCTTCATTTTTGGGATGAAACTTGAACTAGAAAAAATTGACAAAATGGAAGAAAATTTAAATGGTCCTATGAATCCAAATGTGTGAAATGTTTGATGTTGTAATTTGCTGCATGTCATTAACGGAAAGGTTCAAGTGAATTGTGCTTTGGGTATGTGTGCTTAATTTATTATTAGGGTCCTTGTATTTGCACACTTAATCTATGCTTAGGGTTCTTGTGTTTGGATGTGAGTTCTCAGAACCATCTTAGAATACACTTTATGATTGTACACGATGTGGTATGTTTTATATGTAAAACGTTAGGTGTCGCCAATGTGTATTGTGTCTTGATTATAATGATAAATATACACATGACAAGATGCATTGATGATATTATAATGTTAGATACTGAAGAGAGGCAACTCTTTTTTTTTTCTTCATGTTGCCTTCTGGGCTAAATTTTTTGGAAATATTAGAGTATTTTTTCTATTGCTAGTTTTATATTAGAAAAAGCATACACACGCATATGCCCAATGAATTGAGTGAGGCGGCTATACTGCCGCTTCTTCTGTATCTTGGATGAACTCGTATTCTCTTTCCCATCTATTGTATCTACACTCCTTCCAATAGTGGGGGAGTATGTCTGATGCAAGAATCATTCCAGTGTATAGAGCAAAATTTTGGTTGTGAGCAATGAAAACGGTTGGAGAAATTCATGTTGAAACCAAATTAATATTGACTGTGGTTGATGATGATTACAAATCAAATGGATTCAGGATTTGAGAAAAGAAAGTATACTAGTTTCTCAATCTCAGTAACTATCAACGGTTTGGCATGGTTATGGCAAATGATTATAGAAGCGGCTACTCGAGCGGAATCTAGGTTCTTCTGTTAACAGTATCACAACAATATTTACTAGATGTGGGTAGAATTGAATAGAAACAATAGAGGTAAATTCTTAACAATTTCTGTCATTCAAGGTACGGGTCTGCGAAGGTTCATTGAAATTCCCCAAGGAACAAATCATAATGACCAGGAAGAAATGGTTGGTTATGTTTGGTAGGGTGATGTAGGGAGGAGAATGTAGAAAATGGCCAAATGATGTTAAAATGAATGAGAGTGGATTGGGGAATGAAACAAAGAAGTGTAGCAGACTCATTGAACATAGGGGAGTTGAAAGTTTAGAGGAACCGGCTGATTGCTTTGTCTATGGTAAATGGAATAACAATTATTTGTACCAGAGAAAGTCTTTTTGTTTCTTGGAGGTACGTGTGGCGTTGTCAAAGAAGTTTAATTCCACATTCACCTTGGAACCTTTCGAGGTTGATAAGGCAGTATTCATATGTGATAATATTGCGTAGATTGATGAGTATTGCAAAAAAGAGTGGTGCTGTCTAGAAGGGGATTATAGAGTGAGATTAACAAAGTTGGTGAAAACATATCTAGTGGAAAGAAATGAAGTCACACGTAGAGAGGATAGAAGAATAGAAAATCATATGCGACACTCTAATATTCCATGATAATAAAAAATGAGTACAAGAGTACAATAAGGAAAAAACTAGATTACCCTTAATGATAAATAAATATAATTGCACTCTTAACACCTCCTCTCAAACTCATGTTGTGACGGTCGGAAGTATTAAGAGTTTACTAAGAAGAAAATGAAAATGCGGCATAGTATGAGACTTCGTGAAGAAGTCAGTTAACTACATAGTGGAAGCAACAAAAGGTAATAAAATAGTCCCAAGCTGAAGATGGTGACATACAAAGTGACAGTCGATCTCGATATGCTTAATTCGCTGATGAAAAATAGAGTTTTGTACAATTTGAATGACACTTTTGTTGTCACAATATATAGGAGTAGGACCAAAAAAGAAAATACCTAGATCGGTAAGTAACCATCTCAACCAAACGATCTCCGAAGTAGAAGTAGTCATAATACGATATTCAGCATTAACAACTGAACAAGTGACAACAGTCTGCTTCTCTAGGAGATAAGAGAATCACCAAAAAAGACACAAAAATTAGTGTTGGATTTACAATCCATGACATCACTTGTCCAATCAGCTTTAGAAAAAGCCCGGAAGCTCCACAGTAGAAGTGGGTAAAAAAAAAAACTTTGATGTAAAGTGCCTCTAATATAGCGTAAAATGTGAAGAACTACAGCGCAGTGCCCTGTAGATGGAGAACAGACAAATTGTCTCACAATATGAACGACATATGCTATATCAGGTTGTGTAGCTGTGAGATAGACTAGGTTGCCGACAAGAACTCGATACAAGGTAGGATCAACCAAAGGGATCCCATCAGTAGAAGTGTAGTTCACATTAAGCTGGATAGGAGTCTCAACAGTTGGAGAATTTGTTAAATGAGTCTTGTGGATAACATCTGTATATTTTGACTGAGAAAGAAGATAACCTTTAGTGGATGAAGACACTTCAATACCCAAAAAATGTCGAAGGGGACCAAGATCTTTTATCGCAAACTGTTGTTATAATTGAGCCTTTAAGATTGAAATGTCCTCAAAATCATCCCGGGTAATAATCATATCATCAAAATATAAGAAGAGAACAATCTGACCAGCAAAAGTAGAACGAATGAAAAGAGCATAATCATGATCACTTGAACGAAAACCAAAGTAGAATGAATGAAAAGAGCATAATCATGATCACTTGAACGAAAACCAAGTCAAAGATCATAATAGAAAACTTCTCAAACCAAGCTTTAAGAGCCTGTTTAAGACCATGCAAAGCTTTTCTGAGTTTACATACCTCATTTGGAATGTGAGGGAGACTAGGAGGAGGAACCACATAAACCTCTTCTGCCAATTCATTGGGCAAAAAGACATTCTTGACATATCTAAGAGAGAGAAAGTGGATTCTTGAGTTTTCGGGGTTTTCTTATGTAAATTTGTTTTGGATAAGCTGATTGATGATTCTTTACTTCATGTATTTTTTCCTTCTGTGATGATTTTAAAGGCTAAAGTGCCTAGTAAGGTGCAAGTTTGTGCATGGATTAATACAAATAATATGCTTCAGAAAAGAAGACTATTTCTTTGTATTTCTCCACAGTGGTGTGTGATGATGTGTGTTTCAATGAGAGTATTGATCACCTTTTTTTGCATTGCCCTATTGCTATGTTTTTGTGGTCCAAGTTATTTCAATTAGCAGGTTTAATATGGGCGATTCTTGAGATTTTTTTTTCAATGCTAGTGGAAGAATTTAATGGATTTGGAAAGAATGGGAAAAAGGTAACCCTTTGGCATTGTGCAATCTTCGCCATAATATGGGTTATTGGTTGGAGAAAAATTCAAGGAAATTTGAGAATAGAGCCGAATGGAATAAGGGATTATGGGATTGGATATATTTATTCGAATTGTTGTGGGCTTTCGTTTCTAATGACTTTGATGGCATCTTGGTCTTTGTTATATTGGCGGATTGGAAGGTCGCATGTGCCCATTAGTTTTTTTTGCTAAGAGTTTTTGTTTTTGGCCTTTCATGGTTGGACAACTTGTCCATCCTATTACATCTTTGGTATATTATTTTCAAATCATAAAATTATATTGTTTCCTTTTTAAAAAAAATCATACACACACTTCTTATTTTCTTTTGCTTTCACACATTCAAAAGCAAGGATCTTGTAATGTGCAGTAACTCATGCATGGCCACATCAAATATTACATCTTTAGACGAGCAAAACATGGAGTCAGCTTTGAGGCCGCCTTAATGTATTCCCATGTCAAAGCATGGCTTTAAGGTCGATTGTGAACTTATATGCTCCAGTATGTTGTTGGTTAGTTGCTGGAAGAACACATGCAATAAAATGTAAAATAAGTATCCCTCATCATAATATCAGCGCAATCAAATTAAAAAACCAATTTACATTAAAAAATGTTCCACCTTGAAATTCCTCATATATCTATAGGCAATTTTTCTAGGAATTATGACCATGAGAAATTGAATTGTCATTAGTTAAACAACCTCCTTGCAAACAAAGTACACTTATTTTTTATTTTTTAAAAATATTTTTTTTGACGAACTAATTAGTCACAATCATTGCTTGAACTTAATTTTTTGACGAACTATTAAAATTATTTTTCAGAAAGGATTAGTTTATGATTACCCTGGGGCAAATGTTGGGCCTCTACATGTTGTGAAGGAACACTAATACTTTCCATGAGGTCTAATCTATGTATTCAAGGCATTGGTTCCTTCATGGCATGTTGAGGTGTTATTATGTGTCCCTTGGTGGTTGTGAGCAAGTCCTTTGTGGTTTGTTTTTTGAGAAGTTCGTGGAGGAGATAGAATTTCTGTATTGATTACAACTCATAGTGTGTTTAATTTTTTGGGCAAATGTTAGTTTGCTCCTTGAAAGATTAAATTTCTTTTAATGAAATTAATTGGTAGCAATGTGATCCCAGCTATAATGTTCGTTGCGATTTTTTTCAGATTGACAGTCATGTGAAATACATGTAAAAGAGAAAGGGCTAAAATCCAACAAAAGTCATCACGTGTATCTCACATGGTTGTCAACTGACAAAAATCGCAGGGAACGTTATTGCCGACGTTCACATGATTATCAGTTAATTTCATCGAGTGTGCAATTTAAAACAAGGGCGAATTGCATCTTGACGCTCAAATATTTGTAGTTTGTACCCTTAAAGATTAAAATTTTCACATTACACCCTCAATGTATCAAAAGTGTTTCAATGTGATCATTTTATTAGTTTTCTGTTAGTTTTTTTGTCAGTGTCAATTTGTTGGTTTTTGACAGAAAAAATAACAGAAGTTAACAGAAGGGCTATATTATAACATTTTTGATACATTGAAGATGCAATGTGTGAAATTTAATCTTTGAGGGTGTAAAATAAGAAACTTGAAATCTTTCAGGATGCAAATTGCTATTTGCCATAATTTTTTTATGTGGAGGTTAGGAAAGGAGGGTGTTTGGCTTTCAATGAGGTTTTATATTCCTATGGTTGTAATTGCTAGAGAAACATTCTCTAGGTTTATGAGGCCTTTGAAAGTTATAAGTTATGCACTGTAGGCTTATGTGAATACTTTTTATGTGGATCATTGGATCATGATCTAAAGTCCAATAATCAAAGAAGCTTAAAATTAAATATAAAAACCTGCCAAATTTAAATAAATACTAAAAAAGAAACTTCAAATCTTTTAATCATACAATCAATTCAAATCTTTTAAAATAAAAAGGGGAATTTTACTTTACACCCTGAAAGTTTTAAACTTTCCCACTTTGCACCCTCAAAGATGAGATTTCTCAACTCTTACATTATATCTTTAATGTATTAAAAGTATTACAATGTGGTCCTTCCGCTATTTTCTATTGCTTATTCTGTCAAAACTGCTCTGTTGACGTTGACGCAATGAATAACGAAAACTAATAGAAGTGCCACATTGTAATACTTTTAATATATTGAAGGTGCAATGTGAGAAATTTAATATTTGAGGATGTAATGTGAGAATTCTTAAATCTTTCACGGTGCAAAGTGTGATTCGTCTAAAATCTTAAAAAAAAGCTTTTATTGGCTTTTGCAAGAAATCTACTAAGGCTCTAATAACTCAGTCGGGCAAGATTAAAAATTCTTGCTCGGGCGACATTCCCAAATAATAAATGAATTTTACGATTGCTATGGACATATTTGTCTTTTTGCTCTCTTAAAACGTTTATGGTTGGAATGCTTACTGTTAGAGTTGTTATTTGTTATTAGTGTCATTGGGTAATATTGTAATTTATTCATATGTTATAAATAAGAAGGTATAGAGCAATATGAGCTCACACACAAACATTATTTTCCTCAATCTCTCTCTCTCTCTCTCTCTCCTTTCTCTTCCTCCTAAATCTAAACCCTAATATCTAAGCATTGTTCTGTTCCTTCTGGTAAACAATCTGTTGGTTATGGTTGGGTCTACATAGTGAAATATCATCCTGATGGTTCAGTTGAGCGTTTAAAGACATGTCTTGCCAAAAGTTACATCCAAACATAGGGTGTGGATTACTTAGTACCTTTCTCTCATGTTGCCCATCTTAACTCTGTTAGATTTCTTATTTTTGATGCAGGAAGTTGTAATTGACCTATCTATCAACTGAGCATAAAATACCTTTAAATCAAACCATACAAACTTAATATATACAAGTGTGTGATACACTGGTAGCAGAGATCTATATGTCACGGATGATGATTTTTCTAGGGTTTGGATTGGGGAAAGCTGTGGTGGTGAGCAAAGGGAGAGAGAGATCGAGATGATTTGGAGTTCAAAGATACTAAAACCATGAAAGCAGGAAATGATAGTAGGAGAGAGATACGCTGCTCACGTGATGAGTGTGGCGTTCAGACTTGTGATGGATAGACAAAGACATGAAATGAGTTACTTTTTTGCTAATTTTACAGAAATAATCTTAAGATTTGTAACAATTTATATGTATATTATGTACAAGTAAGAAAAATGAGCCGACTTGTGAATAGTTCAGGCGCGGCTCGACTTGGCTCTAATTTTAAACGAGCCTAAAAATTTGTTCAGATTAGATTCATTTTATAATATGAACGAGTCCAACCCGAGTTAAAATCGAGCCGAGCCTGAGCGTGTTGGATTGTTTAATAGCCTTATATGAACTCTACAATTAAGTTAGGTTTTGAGAGGTGAAGTTTTTGACGATATAGAGCATTATCGGAGGTTGGTTGGTAAGTTGATTTATCTTATAGTTACAATCTCTGATATTACCTATGTTATTGATATGATTAGTCAGTTCGTGCACCCTCCTCGTAAGTCATTGGGAAGCTGTCCGTTGGATTCTTCGATATCTAAAAAAAATCAGAAAAATGATTATTATATCGTCCTTCACCATCCATCCATGGTTGTTACTGGCTTCTCTAATGTTGACTTGACTGGTAGTCGTGTAGATAGACGATCTACCTCAGGTTATTGTACATTTATTGATAGTAATCTTATTACTTGGCATAGCAAAAAATAGAGTATTGCCCGTTCAAGTGTAGAGGCAAAATACTGGACTGTGGCACATATTGCGTGTGAGATGTTGTGGGTTCGTTCTCTCCTCATGATATGGGTATCGATGTGCCCTGTCCTATGGAGATATGCATTATGACAATCAAACAATTATTTTCATTGTCAATAATCTAGTATTTCATTAGAGGGCAAAATACATCGAAGTGGACTGTCATTTTATTTGAGATCTCTTGGTGCGTAAGAAGATTATCATACTTTACATGAATTTTAGTGATCAGCTGAGTGCCATTCTTGTTTTGTGACATTTGTAGATGATTATTCTTGTAACTTTGTTAATTCTTATAAAAGCTCTTTTGAATTGTTTTTTATACTTGAGACGTTTGGTTAGGAAATCAAAACTCAGTGTAGTTGTTGTATTCACATTTTACGTATTGATAATGCTTGGGAATATGACTCTGATATCTTTTCTACTTATCTTGGTAAAACTAACATTATTCATCAAACTCTATGTATCCACCCCTTCCCCAATAAAATGGTGTGGCTGAACGTAAGAATCGTCATCTGTTGCATGTGAGTTGTACACTTTTATTTCACATGCATATACCTTGTTATTTTTAGAGTGATGCTATTTTTACGACCAGTCATCTCATTAATCGTATGCTCTCTTTTGTATTAAATAGGCAAAGTCCACATTTTGTTCTTTTTCCCCAATCTCCGTTATTTTTCTTACCCCTCAAGGTCTTTGAGTGTGTTTGCTATGTTCATAACTTGTGCTTTAGTTTTGATAAACTCGCCCCTCTTGTCACCAAATGTGTTTTTTTAGTTATTCTTGTACCCAAAAGGGGTATCATTTTTATAGTTACGTACTTCGTAGATACTTCACTAGTGCTGATATCACTTTCACTAAATTTGTCTTATATTTCTCAGCTCTTGCTTCTCCTATCGATCTTGACTTTGCGCATTCACTTTCACCCCCACTTCTTCCATTATCGTCTGTCATTTTATTGTGGATTTGCCCCCTCCAACTTTCCCACCACCGTGCTCCTCTGCACCACTCTGTGTATACTCTCGTAGGCAAAGGCCATCTAGGGCGGTGCTCCAATCGTATTTTTTGTTGTCTTTCGATCCCAGTTCCTCAGCTCCTTCTGACTCTTTGCATATTGTATTTCGTAAAAGTACTCAATCTTGTGTTTCTAACCATCATATTAGTAATTTTGTTTCATATGATGCCTTATCTTCTACTTTCTCTTTTTTATCTCCAGCTCTTTGTTGTGTATATTCCTAAGAGCTTACTGGGTGTGTAATTGGGTTGGAAGAAAACTATGGAGGTAGGGATGGATGTCTTGTATCATAACCACACTTGGGATCTTGTTCCCTTACCCTTTGGTAAAAAGACTGTGGGGGTGTCAGGGGGTCTATACAGTCAAATTAATCCTAATGGTTCTGTTAAATGCCACAAAACCCAACTTGTTGCCTAGGGTTTTACCCAAACCTATGACATTAGTTATGAGGAGACATTCTCTCCTATTGCCAAAATTTCATCCATTCGTGTGTTGATTTCTTTGGTTGTTAAACTTGATTAACTTTTATTTCAATTAGATATGAAAAATGCTTTCTTACACATTTATTTGGTTGAAGAAGTCCATATGGAGCAGCCACTTGAGTTTACTGCATAGCGGAAGTATGGCAAGAGTGTTTGTCACTAAAGAAATTGTTGTATGGTTTAAAGCAGTCATCGAATGCCTAATTTGGTAAGTTTTTGAGGCAGTTCTAGAGTTTGACCTTCTCAAATGTAAGATAGACCATTCTGTTTTTCACAGACATACTAATTCATGGTATATTATACTTGTGGTTTATGTGGATGATATTGTAATTGTTGGTGATGATTTTGAGGAGATTGCAAAGTTGAAAATCTTCATGCAAGTCCAATTTCTACTAAAAACTTAGGCAAACTTAGGTATTTCTTAGGTATTAAAGTTGTCAGATCTAAGCAGGGCATTTGATTGTCTCAGAGAAAATATGTACTTGACATGTTAGAGGAAGTAGACTTGCTAGGTGGTAGGCCAATCGAGGTCCCAATGGATTTGAACCATAAACTGTTGATGAATGATAGTGCGCTATTTGAAAATCTTGATCGGTATCACAGGTTAGTTGGGAAGCTAAATTTTCTCACTATTACCGGACTATATATTGCATATATAGTTAGTGTTGTGAGTCGGTTTATGGGATGTCTTAGAATACCACATTGAGATGCAGTCATTTGCGTTCTTCGATACTGTAAACGTGTTTCTGGACTTGAGTTATTGTATCGAGCTAATGTTACCTTAGAGTAGAAGGTTTTCAGATGTTGATTGGGTTGACTCTCTATCGGATCAAAGATCAACTATTGGATTTTGTACCTTGGTGGGAGGTAACATGGTTACATGGAAGAGTAAAAAACAAACAGTGGTAGCACGGTCTAATGCTGAGGCTAAGTATAGATCGATGACAGATGCCACTATTGAGTTGACATGGTTACTTCATTTTCTGTAGGAAATTGGTTTACAGTTCAACTTTCTTTACATTTGTTCTGTGATAATCAAGCAGCCATTCACATTGCGGCCAATCCTATATTCCAAGAGAGTACTAAACATATCAAAGTTGATTGTCACTTTATTCAAGACAAGATACTAGGTGACAATGCTATTTGTGCAATATGAGGATCAACTTGCAGATATGTTCCCAAATGCACTAGGTCGTCGTACTCACCTTACAGTCATTTGCTCTAAGCTTGGATTATATAATATATATACTCTAGCTTGAGGGGAGCTTCAGGGGAGCGTTGATAGTATTACCATTATATTGTCATTATTTTATACAGTTGTAATAAGTGTACCACTCAAAGGGTATTCTATTCTTTGATGTTTTCTTAGGTAACTATAAATATAAGTTGAGAGTGAGAGAATACTACTCTCTGCCTCTTTCATATTTTATTCTTCCTTGACACTCTAAACTTAACATCATCGAATGAAAAAGAAAACAGCAATACAATCTCTGAAAAGTTCTGCCCCAAATGTGTTTGATGAAAGTCCTGAACTAACAAAAATTTGGTGTGCCTGCAAATCAACTGAAACCAATACTGTCTTGTAAGTGTCGGATGAAATTCTATGTGGAATCTCAAATTTCACTGTTGTTCCTACGTAATCTTAAAACATATCACTTTGTTAATGAATTCAGCAGCTGGAACAGTTATTTATTTAGGGATTTCCGCCTTTTATTTGCGAGCCATGTGTTTGGGCAAATGTTCAAGAGCCAGATTACATAATTTGGCATTGGATCCTGAGCCCAACAAGCTCAATCTGTCACTGCTGTTGTCTTCTTGGCAAAGAATCAAAAATCAGATATGCTCATGAAAAAGGAGATCAGGTTACAAAGCAGATTAAGTTTTTGTCATCATCATCTCTCCTCTTCATCAAATTCACCAGATTTGTTGATGTCGACCTTTGACGCTGTGGGCCCGTTATCTCATAAGGAGTTTGCGTTGAAGTTTCTAAGTTTGTGCAGTTTACAGTCATGCACGTGAAGTAAGAAAAATGGTCCAGATTTGTTCTGTGGGTTTATAAAACTACGGCTTGATCCAACCAAGAACCATTTGAGGATTCTAACCTGAGGTCCTAGTTGAGATCCAAACAGTTGACCCAATCTACAAAAAGAACTTATTGAAATTATCCAGAATGGCCCCAATTTTTTATATTCCAAAATAGCCCCCCCTTTTTTTTTGAAACTCCACAAATTTTCAGAAAAATTTAGATTTTTTTTGGAACAAATTTGAAGCAATCAAATCAATTCTTCGGCTTCCTTGGTGATCGATTAATTGTCAAGATCCTTGAAGACATCTAGATGACTTGAAGTGTAACTCCTTATGGTCAAACTCGAGGGTGAGTTTTCTCCAACAAGGGGGAATGTTGCAATCAGCTTCAACAGGAAAGAAGAATAGAGACTACTGTATGATTATATGTAGTTAGGGGTGGTTTTACTATCTTAAATGTCTGCTTGGCGTTTTGTAGATGTTATAAATTATTCTTAAGCTTGCAAATATGGTAAAAGCTTTTGGCTTCTTACTTCTCCCTTTTCTATCACTTTTCTATCCTTTTGGATTCAAGCTCTCCTTGATGGATTTAGGGTTTCCTCCTCTTTCTTTTTGTTGTTGCTCCTTACTCCCCTTGATGCTTCAATGGCTCCTGGTGTTTATAGATTTCCCTTTTTTTTGCTTAACGCTGTACTCCTTAATTTCTTGTCAAACATACCCAAGCCATCATTTACATGAATTAGTGGAATCTGCAGTTTATGATTTTATTGTTCTTTTGTAATTTCTAGCATTTAAAACTTTTTAGAATTTCTAGGTTTCATCATTCTTGTGCCGTAGATGACATTTGAAAATTTTAATTTTTCAATTCATTTCATGCCTTCTGCCAAATATTTGATGTATTCATCCATTCGATTGATTAACATTGATTAATTGAAACCGTTTTTTTTTGGGGTAAAATCCATTTTACCATAGTTTGTATTTGACGTTTTGCACTTCAAAGACAACACTCAACAAAAAGTCCAAATATACTTTTGTAATGTTTGCAAAAATATAAAATTACCCTTGCCGTCGTACAAATCCTACCTGCTGCCATTTTTGTAGTCCCCCCCTCTCTATATTGTCCCAGCTTTGCATTGAGAGAACTAACGCATACGAACTCCATGCCCTTTCTTCTCTCTTTCCTATAGATGAACTCCTCTCTCTCTCTCTCTCTCTCTCTTCGTGTCTTCTCCTTTGCCCTTACGGACCACCACTTCTCCGTTGGGATAGCAACAACGTCTAGCAACTCCAACATAGCTAAATTTCTCCTTTGAGATAAAGACCACCATGGTTGTTGAGGTTTGATTTTCTAATCTTTTTCCTGATTTATTGATTAGGAATTTGATTTTGAATTTCTATATTGATTTCAAAATTTATTTTTGAAATTGATTTTGAAAATGATACTCTCTCTGTCTCTCATAGCTTGATGTTGAAGTGGTTGGGTTGAATTTGTGGTTTTTTGTTTCAATAAGATTTGGTTTGTGGTGTGCTCGGAGGTAGTGGCAGTGGAATGATTCTGTGGTGGTCGTGCTAGTGGGTTTGGAACTCAGGGTAGTGGTGGTGCACAATGGGTGGTGGTGGTTAGTGGGTAGAGGTGGTAATGCACAGTGGGAGGGAGGAGGTGTAGTTGTAGTGAAGAAAACGAACCAAAGGGAGAGAGAAGATGAACTTTGGTGGGATGATATGAAGGGCATAAAGGTCTTTTTTTGTCATCCTAGTCGGTGTCGGTCGTTCTTTTTAGTCTAAATCACATGGGGATTATGTATTGATTTTTGAACCATATGGGGTGAAGTGCAACATATAATGTATTTGACCCCTTCTTTTATCCCCCTATGGTTTGGCCTACTAGCATTTTGCCACCTCATTGTCTAAAAATAAGCACATAACCCCCATGTGGTTTTGGACTAATTTGTTATTGTTACAATTTCCGTCCAAATAAACATCCCGTGTGTCACATGTAGGCCTGTAAAGAGAAAGGATCCGGACCATATATTAGTCCACCCGAATTTGAATAAAATATTTAGTTCTGAATTCGATTCCTTATTTGACAGATATTAAAGTATTAGTACATATTTTAATTCGACCATAATTGGACATCTGAATTATCCGGACTTATCTGAGTAAATTGAGTTGCACCAAAATTTCCTTGAATAGTAAAAAATGTTGTCAAATTACTGCAAACTTTTAAACTAATTTCACTAATCAATCACTCGATTCTTGCAATTAGTTTAAAAATTTGGCTTTAATTTGGCAACATTTTTATTATTCGAAGAAATAATTTTTGTTCAATTTTGTTTGTTATTTCAATAATCCAAAAAAAACAATTGAAAAAAAGGTGCCTCCATTACTCTTCACTTGGATTTGTCCTTAGGTTTGCACATTGGCTTTGCTCGGAACTTAGATCTTAATGCGAATGCTTCTTTCATCTATCTAGAGAGCAAGCAGATTCATAGCATGTTTGGATGGTATTTTGGGTGAAGGATTGGACTGGTTTTGATGAAACCCTTATACATGAGTTTGATGAACCCCCCCCCAACACACACACAAAACCCGGGTTTGATGAAGCCCTTATACATGGGTTTGAGATCTGGGAGAAGGGCATCCAAACATGGGCTATGGCAATAGATTGGACTATTGTTTTTAAATCCCCCTCTATAGACTTGCCCAAACCCTTGTAACAAAACAGGCCATCAAGGGTCTGGCAAAGGAGTATGAGTTTGACTATTCTGTCTTGGTTATGAGGGGGCTGGTTCGTCTGAAGAAGTTGTCATGGACAATGCTAATAGAAACCTTGTCTTTGATTCTTTTCTTTTGAAGAATAAGTTGATTCTTTTCTTTTCTTTTGCAATATTTACTCTCTTCAATCCTTTGTATCTTGTATGTCTCTCCTCTCCATTTAACAACAACCTTTGGTGTAGGCATCCGTCACAGGGTAACTTTCATTTTGCCAACTTTTTACTGAAGGAGGCTATTCGTGAATCGTGAAGGCATTGCCTCTACAACCAGCCGCAAAAACTCTTTAAGGTGCACACACACACACAAGGCACACGAAATATTGGGAAAACACCCCCAACTTTGTATTATTAACTCAGAAATCCAAGGAAGGCTCAATTTCTGGCCAGGTTCTACTAAGTACTCCCTATGGATTGTGCTCGCAATCCCTATTTATACAAGGAAGATGACAGTTGACACCTCCAATTGCCATAGGCTTACATGGGCATGCAGTTCCCAGCCACAACTGCCATGCCAAGCTGCTTCCATCAGAGTGTGACAGGTAGCCGTTGGTTAGCCCAACTCTGCACTTGGCTTGTTACCCGGCCACACGTAACCAACTGTAACAACTCACCCACAACTTAACCATGATTTGGCCATGCATAACAGCTACTCTCAACTGTTGAAGGTCTTCAATCCATGGATTGAGCAGAAACATCCCAACTGTGTTCCCATAAGTTTGCGGCCAAGTCATGTCCATAATTTGTCTTAATCAAATCAAGCACGTTGAGCCACGCCTATTCCTTGCCTTACCTTGTGAAGCCATGCACCAACATTGTCTCAATAGTGCCTCTCACGTCCGGTGAAGTGGCTTTCATAGCTACGGTCCCTCAAATGTCTCAATCCCATATATATCTTGAGTTCTCCTTTTGCTTGCCTTGCCTCAACCAACCCGTGACTAGGACTTTGGTGGGGTGCCTTGCCCGTGGGGTGCCAACGGTCGGGGGCATAAGGCTTGCCATGCCCAAGTGCTCCAAGGAATACCCTACCGCTAATACATCCTTTAGGGAGAATTTCCCAAGAGTCGGGATGAACATCAACTAAGCAAAGGAATCATAATGCTGTAGGAACCTTTTGTCAGCTTTATCTATATAATCATTTCACCTTGCTTCAAGCACGCTGCCTTGTGCTAAGTTATGGAGCTGTGCCTTGGTGGAAGGTGCCACCAAGACACATCCATTTCCACCCCAACTCAGGTAAGGTCTGACAAACCACCCCACCTAAGGCACCTAACAACCTCATTGGAAGGGTAGCGTGTTCTTGCTTGATCAAATCTTCGGAGGCCCACAACATCATCTCCTTCTCCCTACGTAGCTTCCTCTTGAGCCTTCCTGTTGCACTTGACTAAGTAATGAGTTATTCTGTTCTTCTAACTCATACCCTCTATCTTATTGTTAAGGATAATCTCCGCAACATCCGTATACTGTTTCCTAATTGTAGAAGTAGCCTGACTGTGAGTGCCTTTGCTAGAGTCATCCTTCTTGAGGAGCACAACATGGAAAACCAGATGCAACCTGAGTCGACTTGGGAAATCCAATCTCTATGCCAACTTGCCGGTCCTTTTTATGATAACAAAAGGATTATCATAGTGCGGGATCAATCCCTTATGTGCAGTCTTGTGATTGATCTTGTTCCATATTTGAGGGGTCTGCTTGTGCATCACTTTCTCCATTTGTCATTTGTCCACTTCTTCATCCACTTTATTGCCTTCCTAAGGAATTCTCTGTCTCTTTGGTCCTCTCTTGCTGAGCCCAAGTAAAGTGATATGTTGTAGGACATCTTCCTTGAGAGTTTTGTCTGACTACCTCATGTGGAGTGAGGAGCTGCTGGCCCATTACTAACTCGAATGGGCTATTTCCTAGGAGAAACTTTTCTGTAAGTTGTAAAAGAATTGTGTGATATCGAGTAAATCAACCCACTTCTGTTGATTAATTGGAACATAAGGTCTCAAATACTTTTTGAACATAGCATTCACCCATTCTTCTTGTTTGTCTGTTTGAGGATGCTTACTTATGGTGAAGTTGAGTTGCGTGGTGCCCTCACCTCAAATATAAAGACGTCCAAAATCTGCTTGTAAATCGAGCATCTTTGACAATATCAAGGGGAAGACCCCAATGCTTCATGATGTGTTTGGGGAACAATTGCACTATAACTTTTGCAGATTATATCTTTGGAGCTGGGACAAAGCTTGCATACTTAGAGAATCTATCAACCACAACAAATATTGAGGTCAAATCCTTGACTGTGTGCTACCCGCTCATGAAATCTATGAAAGCACTATCCCAAGGTATGATTAGAATTGGGAGAGGCTCTAAGGTGGTCGACATCTTCCTCCTCTCCCTCTTGTCTTGCTGGCATGCCAAGCAAGTGCGCACAGAAAATTGTATATCGGTTTCTATACTGGGCAAATAATAACGAGCAACTTGTATGAGCCATACCTTGTCACACAAGTTGTTTTTGCCTTATTTCTTTCAACAATTCTAACTTGGTAGTACCTAGAAAGCAAGGACATCTTGGTGAAGTACACCGTGTTCTCAAGTTGATTGAACAATTCAACAAGTGGGATGGGGTAGTTGCTTTTGACTATTACCTTGTTAAAGACCCAATAGTCGATATAGAGTCTCAAGGAACCATACTTCTCCCTTTGAAATAAGATAAGTGCTCTGTATGGAGCCTTTGAAGGCTGAATGTTTCTTGCCTTCAAGAGATCAACACAATGCTTCATCAACTCTGCGAATTCTATGGAGCCATCCGATAAGGGGCCTACGCCTCTGGGACCAATGGTGTGGTCTATCTTCCTTCTTGGTAGTAATTTGGGTGGTAATTCACGAGATGCCACATCCTTGAACTCTACTTTTAGCAACTACACCTCTTTAGGGACTTGCAAGTCTTTTGACTCCTCTTCTTCGATCAACACAACCAAATATGTTGTCTACCTCTTTTGCAAGCCATCATTGACTTGCAATGCAAACAACATTTTCCCTCTTTTGTTGACTTTAGTGAGAGGCACAAAGCATGGGCGGAGCATGTCTATAACAAAAAGATCACTACAGAAACTTTAGCCTTCGTAAAGAAATCCAACCCAAGAATTACTAGAAAATCCTCTAGGGAGACCACCGTAAAATTTGCATTCGCTCTGCCATTCACCAACTTTCAATAGGACGTCTCTTGAAACACCACCTTTTGGTTTTGCCTCTGAACTAACAACTTTGATATGGCTAGAATCCTTTTTCAGCACCAAGGTTAAAAGTATTGACCCTCTAGCCAATAACGTTACACATTATACCGATCTCGTGTGTCACACCTAGATCGGCGTTAACTCAATCAAGACTCGGGTGTATCGGCCCAACTCTGAGTCAACTCGGACGATTCATATTAGAATCGGTTTGATAAGTTGAAATCTTGAGAGCAAAATCACGGACAAACAACAAAAATCCAAAGCAAAACAAAAATGATTCGCAAGACAAACCATTCGAATCGAATATTGAGGTCCCATCTTTTTCTTCTTCATTGTGAAACCAACTGGCAACAATTAGGAGACGTCAGTGTTAGAGTATTATTTATATTTTAGTATTAGTAATAGGGGTAGTTTAGTCATCTGTCTTGTTTTATGTTGCTCAACTATGTAAAGGCCTCTATTATGTATCTTAGGGTATTCTTCTTATGACACATAAATGGATTGTTCCCTTTTCTCTTTTTTGATTGATTAATATTTTCATGGTATTAGAGCCTATTCTGATCTTAAACATAGATTGCAAAACAGTGACATTCATCAAATTTAGGATTGAAATTTGGAGATAGGGCTGATGTCATCACTGACAGATGACATCAGCACTGTTCTACTGCAAAAATTTGGCTCCCTGCATCTGGTTCGCTGCACTGTGAGGAGATCCTGTTTCGTTGTTGCTTGCTCTGATCTTACTTGACTCTCGTCGCTGGTTCCTCTTCTTCTCTCTTTGGCTCGCTGGTTTCTCTTCTTTTGTTGGTTTGGCTGAGTACCCTGTGTACCGGGGTTCTGTTTGTTAAATGTTTCTGGTTTTGGTTGGCTGTTCTTTGCTGTTTCTGGCTCCTGAATCTGTCAGCTGCTGTTCTGGTTTGTGAACTCCTTCGACTTGCACAGTAGTGTTTGTGATCTCTTTTTGCTTACGTGACTGATTTTGACGTTGTTTGCCCTGGTTCTGGCTTCTGGTTTTCAATTGGGTTGCTCTGCTTATTGGATATCTATTGCAAACTACTAGCTTATATTTTTTCCTTTCCTGGGCTTTTATTTGAGTTGGGCTTGCTGGATTTGGTTTGGGCTTGCTGGTTGTGTTGAATTTGGGCTGCCAACAAGTATTTTTGATACTTTTGTGTTGAACTTGTTGTTTTGTGCTGGATTTGGACTGCCAATAAGTATTTTTGGACGCTTTTCATTTACAAAATATGGCAAATGACAATTTTGGTTTTCTTCAGGCCATTCTAAGACATCAACTCCCAGTTTGACTACAATAGTTGATCAGTTGTAAAGACTTCTCTCACTCAGGCAACCTAAAGATCTCTCAGTCTCCCCTTTAGTAAGTTCGTTCACTTCGGGCTTTTTAGGTATTCCTCGAACTGCTTGGGTCTTTGACTCGAGTGTTACACATGATATGACCAGTGACTTTTCCTTGTTTGTGGCTACTTTTTCTCCTCCATCTGTTTTTGTACTTGCAGCGAATGGTACTCAAATGCTCCTTGGCTAGTGTTGAGGCTATTATTTCTCCTCACCTTACACTTCAGATGTCTATTATCTCCCTCAGCTTACTTTGAATTTAATTTCAGTTAGCCAGCTATTTCATTCTGAATATTCAGTTCAATTTTCTTCTTCTGATTATGTTGTGTGGAATCTACATTCCAAGAAATTGATTGGGACAGGTCGTAGAAAGGGAGGACTATATGTATTGGACAAATTATATGCTCCAAATATTGCAGCCTCTAATGTTGATTTGTTATTTTTTCATTTGAGTTCATAGTCTTCTAGTTTTTACTTGTAGCATTCTCGTCTGAGTTATGTTTCTCATCCTCGTTTGAAGTATTTAGCTTCCACTAGTAGTTTGGGTAGTTTAGAATGTCATGACATTTCTAGTTGTAGTTGATGCAATTTAGCTTTGTTTACTGTATTACCTTTCAGTAAAATTCTTACAAGCTCTCTTGCACTTTTTGACCTTATTCATTATGATGTTTAGGGGCCTGCTCCTATTTTTACACAATGAGGGTCTAGATATTGTCTCCTTCATTGATGATTATACTAGCTATTGTTGGGTATATCTCCTAAAACATCATTCTGAATTCTTTTTTATATTCATTATTTTTCGTGCCATGATTCGCACTCAATATTCCTCTATTATAAAATATTTTCATTATGGTCATGGAGGAGAATATTCTTTTAATTTCTTTCGATATTTGATGGCAGTATTCATCAGTCTTATTGTATTGATACAACTTAACAAAATGGTGTAGCAGAGCGCAAACATCAGCACATTGTGGAGACAATACGTTCTCTCTTGTTGTTTGCAAATGTTTAGTTCTTTTTGGGGAGAAACAGTTCTTACTGCAGTTCATTCGATTAATTGTATTTCCACTATGCTCATTTCTGGAATCCCTTCTTTTGAAAATTTGTGTGGTAAGTCACCTAATTATTTTTTCTTACGTGAATTTGGATGCGCTTGTTTTTTCTTGCTTCCTAGTACTCTTTGTACTAAACTTTCTGCTTGTTCCATTTTATGTGTTTTTCTTAGTTATAGTGAGGGTCAGAAAGGCTATCGTTGTTATGGTCCTATTACACATACACTCTATGTTTCACGTAATGTTGATTTTATGGAACATATTCCTTTCTTTTCTATTCTATTCAGTTTTTTTCATTTGCATAAATCTGATCTTATTTACATTGATCCATTTCCAGTTGATGTTCCCCCTGACCATTATGTTCGTGACATGATTGTCTCTGATGTGCCTTCCTTTTTTGATTTATCTGTTCCTCATCCTCCTATTATGCATACATATGCTCGCAGGACTCCCGCTATCTCTTCTATGGATGTGGTGCCTTACCTTTCTCCTCCAGTCACTTAATTAGGTTTTGACACGGTGGATCATGCTCATTGCTATCCTCAAAGCTCTCAGAAGTGTTTGGATAGGTTTGGTTTCTCCAACTCTTATCATTTTTTTGATTTTTGTTCATTTCTCTCTTCTATTCACTCCTTGTCTGAACCCACCTCCTACAAGGCGGCTATACTTGACCCTCTATGACAACATGCAATGGATGAGGAGCTCTATGCATTACTTAAGACTCGAATTTGGGAGTTAGTGTCTTTACCTCTTGGCAAACACACTTTGTTGTAAATGGGTTTATAAGATTAAAACCAAATCTGACGGTTTTGTGGAAAGGTATAAGGCTTTGTTAGTAGCTAAGGAATTTGCTCAAGAGTATGACTTAGACTATGATGAGATTTTTATCCCTTTTGCCAAGATGACCACTGTAAGTATTGTGATTGCAGTAGTTGTCATTTGTCAATGAAACTTGTCTCAATTGGATGTGAAAAATACTTTTCTCTATGGAGACTTGTCTAAAGAGGTTTTTATGACACCTCCAAGAATGTCTCATAGTCCTGGTCAAGTATTCAGACTTCACAAGGCTTATTTGGTCTTAAACAAGCTCCTAGGGCATGGTTTGCCAAGTTTTCATCAGTCATTTGTGACTTGAGTTTTTGTACTAGTGATTATGATTTTACTCTCTTTCTGCAGTTCATTTTTATGTTCTATTGTTCTCTTGTTATATGTTGATGATATGATTATTATAAGTGATGACACTGCTANGAGAGAGAGAGAGAGAGAGAGAGAGAGAGGAAGAAGAAGAAGAAGAAGAAGCAGATACCTCGGCGATGGCGATGGCGAAGGCTCTGCGTGCAAAATTCGAGCCCTAGATCTGCGTGGAAAACCCGAAAATGGCTGAATCTCCTGAAATCTGGACTCAAGGTTAGTTCCTCTACTCTTCTCCTTCAATTTCTCTGTCTCTTCGAGCTCCCGATTTTGATCCAAAATGCTTTCTGTCTCTTCGAGCTCCCGAATCTCCTTCAATCTGGACTCCCGATTTTTTCTCTGTTAAATTGGACTGACTTCTGCAAGGATTCGGCTTTCTGTGTCTCATGTGATTTCTGTTAAATTCTTGTGCTTTCTGTGCCTCATGTGATTTCTGTGCCTCATGTGACTCCCGATTTTTTCTCTGTAAAATTCTGACCGACATGTGAAAGGCATCTCTGTTTTTTTGTTTTTTTGTTACCTGGACTGAACCACATCCAATCTGTACTGTGTCGATGGAAACGGTACCGTTTCGACCGAAACGGTACCGATTCGACCGAAACGGTCCGATACACTGTCGATTCGAACTAAACATTGGATTTTTAGTATTCATCCCCTGTTTCGTGTCGGTGTGTTGAAATTCCGAAACGTTTCGGACGTTTCGGATGTTTCGACACGAGATTTCGTTCCTTGGGTAAGTCACCTAATTATTTTTTCTTACGTGAATTTGGATGCGCTTGTTTTTTCTTGCTTCCTAGTACTCTTTGTACTAAACTTTCTGCTTGTTCCATTTTATGTGTTTTTCTTAGTTATAGTGAGGGTCAGAAAGGCTATCGTTGTTATGGTCCTATTACACATACACTCTATGTTTCACGTAATGTTGATTTTATGGAACATATTCCTTTCTTTTCTATTCTATTCAGTTTTTTTCATTTGCATAAATCTGATCTTATTTACATTGATCCATTTCCAATTGATGTTCCCCCTGACCATTATGTTCGTGACATGATTGTCTCTGATGTGCCTTCCTTTTTTGATTTATCTGTTCCTCATCCTCCTATTATGCATACATATGCTCGCAGGACTCCCGCTATCTCTTCTATGGATGTGGTGCCTTACCTTTCTCCTCCAGTCACTTAATTAGGTTTTGACACGGTGGATCATGCTCATTGCTATCCTCAAAGCTCTCAGAAGTGTTTGGATAGGTTTGGTTTCTCCAACTCTTATCATTTTTTTGATTTTTGTTCATTTCTCTCTTCTATTCACTCCTTGTCTGAACCCACCTCCTACAAGGCGGCTATACTTGACCCTCTATGACAACATGCAATGGATGAGGAGCTCTATGCATTACTTAAGACTCGAATTTGGGAGTTAGTGTCTTTACCTCTTGGCAAACACACTTTGTTGTAAATGGGTTTATAAGATTAAAACCAAATCTGACGGTTTTGTGGAAAGGTATAAGGCTTTGTTAGTAGCTAAGGAATTTGCTCAAGAGTATGACTTAGACTATGATGAGATTTTTATCCCTTTTGCCAAGATGACCACTGTAAGTATTGTGATTGCAGTAGTTGTCATTTGTCAATGAAACTTGTCTCAATTGGATGTGAAAAATACTTTTCTCTATGGAGACTTGTCTAAAGAGGTTTTTATGACACCTCCAAGAATGTCTCATAGTCCTGGTCAAGTATTCAGACTTCACAAGGCTTATTTGGTCTTAAACAAGCTCCTAGGGCATGGTTTGCCAAGTTTTCATCAGTCATTTGTGACTTGAGTTTTTGTACTAGTGATTATGATTTTACTCTCTTTCTGCAGTTCATTTTTATGTTCTATTGTTCTCTTGTTATATGTTGATGATATGATTATTATAAGTGATGACACTGCTAGAATAGAATTATTAAAAAATCAGATGCAATATTGTTTTGAGATGAAATATTTGGGTTAACTTTGGTATTTCTTAGGAATAGAGGTTGCATTCTCTCCCAAAGGTTATTTGCTTTCTTAGTCCAAATATGTATCAAATGTTATTCAGTGACCTCGTTTATCATATCATGAGATAGTTGGGATACCCTTAGAGCTTAATGTTCATTATTCTTCCTTAGATGGTATTCTCTTATCTGATCATACTCTGCCACACTATTGTTGGGAGTCAAGTATATCTTACAGTTATTCGCCCAAATATATCTTATGTTGTTCATGTTGTTAGTCAATTTGGTGCTTCACCTACCACTGTTCACTGGACTACTGTTTTCCGTATCCTTTGATATCTTCGAGGTATTCTACATCAGAGTCTATTATTTTATTCTTCATCTTCTTTGGAACTCAGGATTTNATATCTTCGAGGTATTCTACATCAGAGTCTATTATTTTATTCTTCATCTTCTTTGGAACTCAGATGCTAATTGAGCTTGTGACTGTATGGATCGCAAATCCACAACTAGTTTTTTGAGTTTTTCTTGGTGATTCGCTTATATCCTGAGAAAGTAAGAAGCAAACTGTTATTGCTCCAGAGTTGAGATAGTCTGGTTACGATGGTTGTTTGCTGATTTTAGCATTTCTTTATCTGCTCTTACCTCTATGTATTGTGACAATACTAGTGCTATTCAGATTGATCACAACTCGGTTTTTCATGAGCGCACTAAGCATATGGAGATTGATTATCATTTTGTGCCATCATCTTCAGCCGGACACTACTTCTCTCCCCTTCTTCGTTCTATTATGTAGTTAACAGATTTCTTTACGAAATCTCATGCCATTGGATGCTTTCTTTTTTTTCTTGACAAACTCTTAATGTTCTCGGTTGTGATATCATGAGTTTGAAGGAGGATGTTAGAGTATTTTATATTTTAGTATTAATATTAGGGATAATTTAGTCATATACCTTATTTTATGTTGTCTTATTATATAAGGGCCTCTACGATTTATCTTGGGGTATTCTTCTTATGACATATTAATGGATTGTTCTTTTTTCTCTTTTTCTTCTCTTTTCTCTTTGGTTGATTAATATTTTCAATCAGCACTCAGAAGCACAACCCCACCTTCCTTCCCAGTGATCGACGGTGGTTTCTTCGCCTCTAGTTACAAATTTTATGTCTTTCTCTGTGCGTGTGAGATGGACGAAGCATCCCAAAGACGCAAACAAGAAGAGTCTTTTGTTTGGATCTCGGCGCCAGTGGCTTCATCTCACTAAAACCCTTCGACCTTTCTTTTTTTTATTTGATTTTTAACCTCTCTAAGTCTCTTTAGACTTCAACAGAATTTTTGAGTATTTTTCTTTTTTGGGTAATTTTAGGCGATTTTTTAAATTACTTTGGGATAAACTTTCTCTTAGATATACCGTGGGATATATTAGTATTATTTAATTTTTGAATATTTAAAACTACATATGAACATTACTTAGATTTAAATATTGGTCTTAAAAATTTATAGGATAAAGATTTACTTTTTTTTTTTTTTTGTATTTTTAAATATCGAGCAATGATGGTGTCTCGGTGTTCTTAAATGTTTACATTGAACATTGATAATTATAAACATTTTTGCTAGTGCCCTTAAAATTTATTGTCACTATGTTTAATATTTTGGGTAATGAATTTTGGATACATAATGCATAGATGATGTTTTTTATATTTTTTAGAAATTTTGATTATTTTTTTGAATTATTTTGGGTCTTTAATCTCGCATTTTGAGCGTATCGAACGATACTGTACTCGATGTTGCAACCAATGTGTATCAATATCTATTGAGTCGATGGTTGATACTACAATCTTGAATATGGTCAGTATGAAACCTAATCACTGCACCTTTGGTCAGAGGTAAAGTTATGAGTTGGACCAATATTTACCATTGCTTGGATGGTGATGAATGATGATGTTCAATTGAATCTTCATGAAAATCAAAGGTTAAACCTCTCTTTGCTCTCTTCGACTTGCATTGAGAAGTTGCAAGGGATTGACACGTGTAGGTTCTTCCGTACAATTAGCAGAGTCCTCGGTCACCACTGCATTCTGTTTCTCCCTTATGGGGCAGTACCTGGCAAGATGAGGGCCATTACAAATGAAACAACCCGATTCAACACCTCCTTTTGAAGTGGAGGGCTTATCGTCAGGTTTATCTGATGTGTTGGACTTGTCGGCTTACTTCTTTTTGTGATCCTTCTTCTGGTACTTGGCTTTCCCTTTTGTCTCCTTGTTAGAAGGGTTATCTTGTGTGTTGTAGTCCACCAATGCGTCTATTGCAGCCATTGTTACGGATAAATCCTTTACCCCTTGCTGACTTGGTTTTGCCGGTGCCCAATGTTGGAGTCCAAGCATGAAGTTGAACAACTTATCTTCCTCTTATCATATTTTTGGTGTCAAGCATGAGGGCCATTTAACTGCTTCACAATTTCTTGAACCGTTTTCGCAAAGCATCATTGCTCTTTCATTATAGGGGGTAATTCATCCCCAGTAGTGATTTAAATACAACCATGACTGCTTGCCCATGATTTGGCCATGCACAACAACTACTCTCAATTGCCCTGGCTCTTCAGTCCATGCATCGAGTAGCAAGTTTGCAGCCAAGACATGCCCATGACTAGTCTTAACTGAATCAAGCATGCGTAGCCACACTTATGCCATGCACCAACATTGCCTTAATTGTGTCCACAATGTTCTGCCATCTTCAGCAATGCAGGGGGTTTTCATAGCTACGGTCCCACAAACATCTCGGTCCCACATCTATGTCAAATTCCCTTTTTGCTTACCTTTCCTCTACTCGTGACAAGTACCTTGGTGGCGTGCCTTGCCCATTAGTGCTAACGCTTGGGGGGCACTATGCTCTACATGCCCAAGTGTTCCAAGAAACAACACCCCCCCTCCCTCTTTCTCTTATATGCTTTAGGGAAAATTTCCTAAGTGACAGGAATGGACATTAGCTGAGCCAATGAATCATAATTCCACAGGAACCTTTTGTTGAACACCTTAGCTACATAATCATTTCACCTTGCTTCAAGCACGCTTCCTTGTGCTAAGTGATGGAGCCTTGCCTTGGTGCAAGGTGCCACCAAGACACATCCATTTCCACTCAAATTCTGTTAGGGTCTCACAGTCGCTGTCTATGAAACTAAATCTCTCTTCTAAAATTTTAGGCTTGACCGTAGTATTATTGGCTACGGCGAGTGGCCAATGGTACTTCTTGAGGCGTTCTTTAGCCATGTCTCGGTAATAATTCAATTCCCCTAGTGTGACATGCTTAGCCTCAGACGACTTCAATTCCAACGACCGATCTGGCCGAGTGGATGATCAACTTTGCTGATAGAATAGCCTCTTTGCCATAAACAAGCAAGCAGGGGGTTGCATTAATGGTTCTCCTCTTCGAAGTTGTATAAGTCTAGAGGGCTATCTGTACTTGTTCAACATGATTGTTCTTGTTGGCAATGATTCTGTTGAGGATCCGCTTGCTCGTTCGCCTCAGGATTACAAGAAATCAAGGCATATTCGATGACCTCATAGGTTTGTAGCTTGTACAATCTTCCTTATTGACCTAAGGGTTCCATTGTACGATAAGACACACTTCGGCAATCAGAACCCACCTCTTGCAAAGTTCCATGGCATCCTATATCCAAATGTTACATTGAGAAAGGGTAATTGTGCCCGTAAGATCCATTGCTCAAGTATGAATGGCCAAGTGGTTGATGAACTACTGAGGTCCACTACTGGTGCATGTGTAAGGTCGTTGTGGTTTGAAAAGGGTCCACATTTTTGACATAATTGGTGCACTCTCGTTCCAACCTTTGGCTAATACCCATATTCCCCCGAGTGTATGGTGTCATGGCCCCTTGGTGCTTGGTATTGTGCAACTTGTCAAGGAACACCAGTCACTTGTTTCTTCCACGAAACCACATTTGCTCAAATGCACTGTGGCGCTGAGGGGAATTACGTTGCAATTCTTCTGCCTGCCATGCCATTTCAAGCCACATCCCCACAACTATATAAGTATATACTCGCATCTCCACAACTATCCTTGTGGACTTGTGGTAGTCTGGCATACGGTTCCCTGGGCACCAGAAATCTCGACTGGATTCTTTGTGGACCTTAGAAGAATAGGATTCCACTCATTATTTCAAACTGCTTTATCGTCTTCACTGGCAGATCAGCTTAGGTTTTAGTTGTGTCATGATTGGACTTTTCTAATCCTGATGGTCGAATCTTAAAATATTTCATCTCCTTTTCAATATAGATTGTTGTTTTTGTGACCAACAATCCTTCAAGGAATTCTTCAAATTCCTGTGAGAATCACAACATTTGGGTTGTCCTTTGTCTTCCTTCGTGGGCGGTTTACCAACTTTTGGTAACATGACTAGTTGAGAACATTACATACTTCCTTCATACTACTTGGAAAAAGGGGTTGTTCATGCCCCGGAGAACTACCTTCCTTACCACCTTTTTACATCTGGCTTTCCTAGCTTGCGGTAGCTATTCTTTTTTCTTTGTCTCTCAAAGGGGACACCTTTACCATTGGTTTCACTATTTCAAAAAGCCACCCACAAAGCTTTTTGAATGTTTTAAACTCATTATTTACCCAACGATCCTTGTATTTGTTGTTCATTCCATCTAAACATATCTGGACCAAAGCTTCCCCTATTTTCGCGAGGGACATTTCCCGACTATTGCCTAGCCTGGAGGCTCTTGCCAGTTGTAAAATTCTATCGGCCACCTTGATCATGCTCTTGTTCGTGAACTACATTTGTATGTCTACTTTGTTCGATTGTGCCTACTCATATTATGACTAGGATTCCAAAAAAAAAATTTTGTTTTCTAGTATTTAAGAATTTTTTTTTTGACTTAAAAAAGAAATCATAGCACCCGATTAAAGTTATTGTTGATCAAATGAGTGAAAATACAGGCCAACGTATACATCGGAATCTCATAAAAAATAAGACATGTATAAGATGGATCCCCAAATAAGAAAGGTCGTTAAAATTCTCATAGCTTCTAGATATTTTGTTAGTCCTAGTGTAGTATTTTTATCATTCAATCTCAAGGAATAGTTCTATCAAGCTTGAGAGACTTTTCTTGAGCACGATAGTTTTTCTCGACTATTTTCCTCTTGTGACAGTTTTTCTATATATTCTATCCCTTTTATTTTTGAGTGAATTTTCTTCGGGATAGTATTGCCAAATGCTGCTCTACATGCAGGAATTTGGCATAGAATTGTGAAATTTGCTTGTCCCGTGCAACTTTGAGGGTCAATGCCCTCTCTTTCAGTGATTGCGAGAGTTCTTCAAATACAAAAATTTTCTAAATTGCAATGACAATTGGTCACATGCTCAGGGGGATTAACATTTTTTCAAAGTAACTTCCAAAACTTAGGCTAGTGTCACCTAGAGGGTAAACTTCTTGTTGAGTGGATGGTATAAAATTAGAGAGAAGATCAAGGGTTGCCTTTGGTGGATTATTCTCTCCCAGGTAAGTGAATTCTGCATAACATTCAGCCTCGAAGTTTGGCAAAACCTGTTGAGTGTTTTTAAGTAGTCAACGGAGAGGGAGAAATTGAGGCTAGTGAAAAAGCAGGTGCTTGGAAAATTAGAGCCATTGAGCTTGGTAATGCAGAAGGCCATAATCCTAAAAATGTTGAAGGTCGAGTCTGCTCAACTCAACTCGGCCTTGCCCCAACATTTTTGGGGTCGGCTACATGAATTCTCTCTTGTCATTGTACTACATGAATGGCAATGTTTATTGTTAATCGATAAATTATCATATATTTCTTTACTATTTTATTTAAGGACAATTTTGGCCTTTCTCTATCCTTATGCTTACCGTCTATAAATATGTTTAACTCACTTAAGTCGATCATCTTTTAATTTATCTCCTATAGGTGCTACCTCTACCTTTTCACAGATATTATCGTTTCTAATTTTGTTTTTCCAAGTTTTATCACACATCCATTTTAACATTTTCATTCCACCACAATTTTTGATCTTGTTGTTTCTTAGTTGACCAACACTTAGTCCTCCAAAGCATGACACGTCTTATGGTTGTTCTATAGAACTTGCCTTTTAGCTTAAAGGGTATGCGTCTATCACACATTACACTGGATGCATTCCTCCATTTAGTTCATCATGCATTAATCCTATGAGTAACATCGTCAGCAATTTCACACTTTCTATGAATAATAGACCCTACATATGTAAAATGTTCAATTTTCAGTATCTCTTGATTTTCAATTTTTATTACTTCCCAATTTGGATTTCTCTTTTTACTAAAGTTAACTTCCATAAATTAAGTTTTAGTCCTATTTATCTTAAATCCTTTTGATTCTAGATTTTGTTTCCATATTTCTAGTTTATTATTAATTCTTCCTTTACTTCTATCCAGTAATACAATATCATCAGCAAATAACATACACCATGGAGCTCATCCACACAAAAAGATCTAGACTCGACGTAGAACCTTGATGTAAGCCTACAGTGATTGTAAATTTATTAGTCCTTCTCGTCGTTGTTTTAACAAGGTCACCATTTTTTTATACATATTCTTAATCACATCAATACACTTAATGATAACTTTTTCCTTCTTTATAACTCGCCATAAAATATATTTATGGACTCTATCATATGCCCTCTCTAAGTTTATAAAAATCAGATGAAAGTCCTTATTTTTTTCTCTATACCTCTCCAAGTCTTCAAAGTAAATATATAGCTTCCATTGTTGATCTCCCATGCATAAATCCAAACTAATTCTCAGATACCGTAGTTTCAAACCTTAGTCTTTGTTCAATCATTCTCTCCCAAGGTTTCATTGTATGACTCACTAGTTTTATTCCACTATAGTTTGTGCAACTTTGTATGTCTCCCTTATTCTTATATAGAGGTGCTGAAATGCTCTTCCCCCACTTATGCCATCTACCAGTGAGACAAAAGGAATATTTCCAACGTTTTAACTTTTATTAAACAATTTAGTTAACCTTGATACCCCAACATCCCCTACACACTTCTACACCTCAATAGTAGGTATACTAGTCAGTCCTAAAGTTTTTGGTTGCATTAGGGAGAATTTTTTTTCCACTATGTCAAAATCACTTAATTGTAAGAAGTTTTGGTTCCTTTTCACTTAACAAATAAGGAATGTGTTTGGGTTTTCTTTTGTAAATGGCTTCCTTCCCCGAATGTTTTTTTTCCCCAAGCTGACCTTCATGGTAGACTAAGATTTTCTGTGCAGCTTCACAAGATTTGTTTTTTATCAGACAAATCTGCAACACAGTTTCCTTACGTTCTGGTTCTCTAATTTATTCCACTAGGGGCAGGGCCTGACCATTTATGATGACTCAAATTCACAAGGCCCATGGTTTTTGTGATTGAGGTGTAATATTTGCTGAAATGGAATGATCTAACCCACCCACCTACTTGTCCAATCATCCTACACTTTTCTGTTTCTGATAAATTCAACAATGCCAGGCACATACAGCTTCCAGCTTGCAAAGACTGCATCTTGGCATAAGGATCTCTTGTTTTTGCCCTTGTCTATTAACTTCTGTCCATTAGAATAGTTAGGCTCCTGATCGCATGTATGAAAGTCTGAATGGTACATCGTATCAGCTATTTGTGCAGTTGTGGATGTTGGCACCTGTTAGTTCACAAAGTAAATCTTTATGTTTATTATTCAAATGCCTAAATTTGTCCTTGATTTGAATATAGACTTTAGATATTACATTACTGCTGCCAGTCTACCTCCCTTGATCAACAGTGTCTTGTTATCAACAAGCAAACAAAAAGGATAAAAAAGTGACCATTGTATTGTGATTTATATGCAGTTGAGCTTCAATTAAGATGCAGATTCTTTTTAAATTTTCAATATGTTACCCAGTAACTAATTTTGGGTATAAAACTCGTTGAAGATCTCAACATTGTATTGAACAGTTAAATTGTAGGGTAAATCAATGGAGAAGGAAAGTTTTTGGTATTTATGTCTGTGATATAAGATGATATTAGGGTACAAACAAGCAGTACCGATAATGCAGTGCTCTGAACAATTAACTGATTGTTTCCTCCCTAGTACCTATGTTTTCATTGATCAAACACTTTCTGACTGCGTTTTCATGTACTTTGCCTAGATATTTTGTGTTGACCTGCATGTGAAGCACTGTGGGCTAAGTTACATAAACTGGGCTGGTTGTTACTTACTTACCCATGAGCTCTTTTCTACATTGCTATAGGTCTCATCATATGTTTTTAAATTTTGTGTTTTATTACTTGGTGTAATTAGTTAAATCCGTCATTGCAGTCATCTTGCAATGTGGAGAAGTACTAGATTAAACGGTTCGATACTTTGTCCGATACATAGTGCCATATGAGTAGACTCAGCTAGTACGCTATTTTGGATCACGATTTGCTTTGAAACTATTATCCTGATATCTTTACCGAGAAGAAGTTTATAGATCACCAACAAAAGGAAATAAAGTGTCAGAGTAATCAGTGTTACCATTTGTTGAGGTGGAGAATTTGGTTGATTGAGGTTGCAAACCTACCCCATTTTTGGTCGTGCGACCTAGCTTGTGGGATGCTTAGTGTACCTGTAATGCTTTGTGTACCTGTAATCCAGTATTCTTAGTCAATGCCTTGACAGTGCTATATATTGGTCTCTTTCTCATCCATTTTTGCTGCAAAAAATGTTCATTCTCATTCAACGACCTTTGAAGCTTATGCTGCTTTTGACCTAATAAAACAATATATGGATTGTTACTTCTTGTTTTGATATTCCACAAGTTCTCCTAGGTAATGTATCGTGGTTTGGATACTCCACAAATACTCAGTGATGGACTGACTCCTTGTCGTAATTGTTATCACCATCCCCATCATTGTGACACTTGTTGTCGGAGTCTTTTTTGTAGCAGTAGTTATTATTGTTAGGGTATTGTTGTGGTCGTAGTCTTGCTGCCACTGTTGCTTTTTTTTTTTTCCGAATGTAGGTTAAGCCTGTCAACTCACGTCTTGCTGGAGTGAAGCGCAAATTTGAGACACCAATTGCTGGAGGTGATGATGCAGCTGCTTTAGCTACCATGAGTAAGAAATCACATAAGTGGAGCTGTGGTCTGTGTCAAGTGAGTGCCACCTGTGAACAAGGTCTGAAGGACCACCTTAAGGGAAAGAAGCACAATGCCAAGGAGAAGGCATCACTGAGAAATAGTAAAACATTCAGCGATAATTCAGGCGATTACCTATTGCCTGAAGAAACCAAGCAGTGTGGTGAACTTTCACTGCCCACTGGCAGCACAAGCCCGAAGCTACACAATATTACAGATGAAAATCAGGATACGAATCCGAAACTGAAGCTGATGAAGGGTTCGGGGAAGGTGAATGCGGGGTTGCCAGTAAGGGAAGAGGACAACACATTTGGCTCGGAGAATTCAAATTCCAAATTCTGGTGTTCAATTTGTAAAGTTGGAACTACGAGTGAAGCATCAATGACGACTCATCGAATGGGAAAGAAGCACATGAACTTGTTGCAGCAAAATGGTGGTGGTGTCATAGCCATAAAAATGATGCCTTTTAATATTCCGTCTGTTGATGCACCTATTGAAACAGCAGCCAAACAGGGAAAGCTGGATTCATTTGCTCATGCATATAAGGAAGTATATAGGGTTGGAGCTGACTGGGAAGCGGATGCAAGTAAAGGCGAGTTGTGAATGGCAACTCGATAACATGAAGACACCTTGCAGCACCAAGGACAGAATTTGATGGTCAGTTGTCTTTCTTGCGATATGAATGGGCCAGTGTCATTCTGAAAACAGTCACTAATGGAAGTCAGACCATTCTGCTGTTGGTAGTGCTATTTTATTAATAACATTAGGTACTGAAGAATAATTATTTTACTTTATCAGTCGGGTATATTTTTATCTAGTTACTTAGATTTATGATTCCTCCTTTAGTTCGTGGGTTGCTTTGGAATTGTAGTTGTTTCATTGTTTTAAAAGGGTTATTTGTTGTGAAATAGATTCTGTTTTGGTTCTGCTCGTCTTTATTTTCTGAACTTGGGAGTATTTTAGCAAACAATATCTGCAATGGTGAAATAAGAAACCTTGTTAGCTAAAATGATTTGCTGAATCAATTTTTAAACAAACTGTTTAGAGATTGATGAGACCCAATTATGTAAGGGATAATATGCATAATTTTTTTGGGTTGTGTGGCATTATTATATCTTTATTCTCCTTTTACTGCAGTTTTCAACTTATTTTCCAAACTACCATTGTTTTTGTAAAGCATGAGTCAAACTCGTCTGCCCATGCTTTTATGACAGCAACGGTATCTTTAAAAACAAGTTAGAAGCTACAGTATTCCTTATATGGTTGACTAAACCATTATTATATCTTTTCCTCACAATCTATGCATTGCAATAAGGGATTTGTGATTGTGTCTGATGATTGATATTTGAGCATAGAGCAAATTCATTGTGTGGCTTGAAAATATACAGAGGGTTAAAATCACAGCTCGTGACTCAATTGGTCAACTGTTTTGATCTGGGTGGATTGGAACTAGTAGAAAGAGCCAGTAAGTAATTTATTTTGTTAAGAATTTATTTAGATTGGAGGACTTTTGAGGAGGAAGGGTAGCTTCATTAGAGATATGACAGGGATCAAATAGATCCATCAATATCCACATAGTCCAAATAAAATGATGATAGACCAGAGTCATATTTTTATGTTGATGTAGTTTATCAATTATCCTATATATATATATATATATATATATAGTTAAGTTCTATTTATATAGCAATCAAAGAATAATACATAGATGTCGTTTAATGGGCATTTCGTCAGTAGATGTAAACACTACCGTGTTAAACTACGTTGTTATGTCATGTTTTTCCTTTCGTTTTTGTTAATGTCTGTAATGTTTATATGTTTGTCCCACATTTGTTAGATCAGGAAACTTCACTTCTCTTTTGGACTATAATAAATCTTTTCATGTATATAATAAAATACACCAAAATAATACACAATTATTATTCATTTTCTATTCTCTTTTTTCACATAGTATCAGAGTCTAGATTTGTGAATCATTCTAGTCAAGGATAATATGTTCTGTGGTTGCCCTACGAGGGATCCTCCACGTTAGAACTCTTGAGGTTCTTGTTTGGTTCAATCCCATTTCTATCAAGCCTAGCTCCGGTTCAAGATTTCAGCTCCGATCACCGGTGACTTTCTCTACAGAGCAACGATGAGGTTCCGATCTCCCCCCCGAGCAATTTTTTCATCTGTTTGCTCTAATTCGGTTAGCATTCTCACGTTTCTGCTATGACTTCTCTAAATGATGTTGCATGCCCTATAGAGATTGTGTTGGATGGCTCCAACTACAATGCTTGGGCCCAATAGATATCTATTTTTCTACTTGGTTAGAGATTATGGCATTTTGTAACCGACACAAAACAGAAACCCGCAAAAATTGACAAGGAAACTAAAAAGGAGTTCGACGAATGCCTTGAGGAATGGGAAGGCACTCACTGTAAGATTCTCTCATGGTTTATTAATACCTTTGTTCTTTCTATTCAGAGTCTTCTTCCTATTTCAGAATGCCAAGCTTGCCTGAGATTTTTTGGCAAATCGATACAATTGTTCTTATGATGTTGTTCTCCAGTTTCAGCTAGAATCTGAGCTCTATCAAATGCGTCAGGAACTTGGCTAATCTATTGCTGAGTTTCACGCTTCGATTTGTGGTGTCTGGGATCAACTTTCTCATGTGGATCCAATTTTTCCTGATGATGAGTCCATTAAGCTCTTTGCAGAATATCGAGACTGTCGTTAGTTTATTCATTTTATGATGCAAATTTGGGATAATTTTGAAACCACTAGAGCCTCATAGCTCCATCACTCTCCTATTCCTACACTTGATGTTGCCCTCACAAAGCTCACTTATGAGGAGAACGACAAAAGACTCGCCAATTCCATTCCACTAATTTGCTCATGGTCGTTGCACCGTCTAGCTTCTCTACTCTAGCCACTCCTGCTGCGACAGCTTCTTCATATAGGTCGCGTTGTTTCAACAACCAATGTCACTATTCTAAGGAAGATGGCCATTGCATTTTTGATTGTTGAAAGCAAATGGATAAGGATGCTTAAAAGGCAAAGTTGCATCCATCCCACAAGCTTGTTGCTACTGCTTCTACCAGCTCATTGTTTTCTGATTCCCCTTCTGCACTTTCTTTGTCTTCTCTTACTGCAGTTGACTTTGAGGCAATTGTCACCTAAGTTCTATTTTGTACTTCCATTACCTTATCAGTCTTCTCAGGTAAATATTATTCCTGATTTATCGATTCAACCTGTTGCAATCATATGACACATGATTCTTCTTGTGTCTAACTTCCATTCAGGAATGGGTAAAGATTTTAACAAAATTCTCGATTTGATGTTCCATCTTCACTTGCTAACATGCTGCACATCTAGCTACAAATTTAGTCACATCCTTCTTTATTTCTTTCCACCAACATTATTGTTTCATATCCCTATACATCTTGCTACTACTTAGATGGATAGCAATTTGGAAGGGTGGCTTTCTTCTAAAACATCATCCTTTAATTGAACATCATCTGGTATGCACAACCTCCCTCGATAACATAGCTCTCCATTTTACAAGGACCATTCCTCTACTGTTTTCCCATTCACCAATTGTGTCCGAATCGCCTTTGGTTGATGATCCAATCATTATAACTCCTCAACCTTTTGTCGGAGGGTGGGTTAAACCATAAGATTGAATAAGCATGGTTGGTCCTCATTCTTTCTTACCAAAAGGTCAAAGTCTTCCAATGCCTCAATCATTTTTCACTTACTCACTGACATGCTATTTATCGCACCCCAAGACTTTCTACTTAGTGCATTAGCTACCACATTAGCTTTCTTGAATGATAATGCAAGGTAAAGTCAAAGTCATAACCCTCCAAGAATTCAATTCAATGCCTTTGATAGTGGTTTAGGTCCCTTTGAGTAAAAATATACTTGATGCTTTCATGATTTGAATACACTTGAAATTTCTCTCCATTAATATAACATCGCCACAACTTGAGAGCGAACACTACAACTGTTAGCTATATGACAAGTGTGAGATAATTCTACTCGTGAGTCTTTAACAACATTGAGCCATAAGAAACTACATTCTCTTTCTGCATCAGTAAACAATCCAATCCACATAAAGAAACATCCATGTATACATCGTAGCCCTCACCACTATCTGGAATAATAAGTGTTGGTGTTGTGGTCAATTTCTCATTCGAAAAGATGAATGCTTGCTCACAATCCTCATCCCATACAGATAGGTCAAAGGTATGGTTAAACAAGAAAATCATTTCACGAACCTCCAATAGTAGCCCGCCAATCCCAAAAAACTATGAGTTTCAGTCACATTTTGGTGTCATTTCCTTTTCATCATTGCCTAAATTAAGACAGGTCCACATCCACTTCCCAGTTCAACACAACATGTCCAAATACTATATATATTTTATCCATAACTCCCACTTTCTCTTCGTAGGATACAACTTATGTTGCCTTTGTGTTTGTAACACCAATATGATATGTTGTGCATGCTCTTCAAGTGTCTTAGAATAGATCAAGATGTCATCAGTGAAAACAATGACAAATTAATCTAGGTAAGGTCTAAATACACGGTTCAACAAGTCCATGAAAGCTACGGGAGCATTAATTAGTCCAAAAGGCATCATTACATACTCAAAGTGACTGCACCTTATGTGAAAGGCCATCTTGGGAATATTCTCATCCTTGATTCTCAATTGGTGGTACCCAATATGAAGATAAATCTTGGAATAATACTGTGAACACTTTAGATGATCAAACAAGTCATAGATACGAGGTAATAGATACTTATTTTTCACTGTAACTTGATTTAGCTTCCTATAATATGTACACAGTGTGATGCTTCTTCATAAAAAGAACGGGTGCACCCTAAGGTGAAGTAGTCAAACGGAGGAATTTGATAGTCAATCACTAATCCAATTGTTTCCTTAAGTGTTTCAACTCCAATGGTGTCGTACAATTAAGGGCAATGGATATATGCTTGGTGCTTGCGTACAAGTTGATGGCAAACTCAGCTTCTCTGTGTGGGGGTAGTCCTAGTAATTCACTAGTGAATACATTTGGGAAGTCCGACACCACCAATATAAAGTCAAACTAGTTTTATTCTATTCATCTCCTAACAAGCTACCTAGGAAATTCAAGCTACTACCCACCTTAGCTTTTAATAACCGGCAATCCATAGTAGGGAATGGGTGGTAAGAATTCCACTCGTTGGTAAAGCTGAATACTACCTGTCTCAGTAATTGGAATACCATTTGTTTCCTAAACAGTTAATGACGAAATGGTATGCAAACAATAAATCCATCATTTTCATTTATCTCCAATGCCACCAAATCCACAATCAATTCTTGCTCCCAAATCTGGAACAATCAACCTTTACACAGCCTCCGTGTGTCCAATAGTTCCCCCATAGGTAGATCAAAACTCAAGGAATTATCTAACTTGTCAAACTTTAAGCCCGAAAAAAAAAAGCACACGTGGTGAATATGAATGAGTGTGTGGCACAATGATCAAATAAAATATATGTACAAGAATTACAGAGAAGAACAATACCTTTCACAACTATAGTGGAAGCATCTGTATCCTGATGGGTCATGGCAAAGACTCGACCTTGGTTATTCTCACCCTGTGCCCCTACCCATTGGTTCCTTTACTATGGTGGTTTTTGCGGTGGGGGTCTATTTTGATTCAACTGTGCCACAGTTTAGGCGTTCTGTTGGTACGACCCACATTTGGTCTACTCTTGAAGTAAAACAAATGGGTAGTTGCTTTTGAAGCAAGGTCATGTATCAGTACATGTCTTCTCATGAAGACTCCAACTCCTTGAACTAGTTGACTCATTTGTCCAATAACTTAATCCAGATGACAGTATGGAGCTGTCTTTTGAATCTCTTCTCTACTGTTGCCAATCCTAATCAGGCCTCATCGTCCTTGTGGTCGTAGTTGGGTTTCCTTAATATCTCTCTCCACCATATTAACGCTCTCAACTTGATCCCCATACTCCTAAATCTTGAGAGCTATGAGTTTCTCCAAAATAGTAGGCCTCAAATCCTACTTGAATCTCTTGGCCTTATGTTCCTTAGTAGAAACAAACTTCGAGGCATACCAAGATAACTCCTCAACTTGGCCTGAGCCACGATCATGTACTCTGACATAATGCTAAGAAATCAACACTCATTTTTTTCTCAACGGACTCTGAAAAATACTTTTTAGAATCCTCCCATGTCATCTCATTCATATCCTGTATTCTCTTGAAGACATTCTACTAATGGTCTGCCTCTCCATTTGGTAGGTAGGTAACAAGGCTTACTCATAGATTCCTAGCAATCCCCATGCTGTCAAAATCTTCGTCACCTGCCGAATCCACTTGTCAACCTCCATGGGGTTTGAGCTCATCTGGAAGGTAGGCAAATGTTGTCTTAGAAACTCCCTTAGAACCATCATTCTTTGGCTCTCATTACCATTCATCAACCCCTAAGCCAATGGTTGGATGACCTCATTATGGTTTTTTTTATTTCCAGTTTAGTGTTACACCATTGTGGTCAACTCCCGCAGGCGTTGGTAGATGTCGTTCATGGCATTTTTGAGGTGGTGGTGGTGGTTGGTCTCCTACGGGTCGGCTTGATCTACTAATGGGTCACCTTCCATCCATTCGACACAAATAAACATAACTTAATTTTATTTAACTATGATTCAAACTTATTCAACTAATACCTACAAGTATTGAAATTCCCTAAAGATTCACGATTAGAATCCCTTTCATCTTATACTTACTACTTCATTGGTTAGCCTACAACCTACAACTCTCCTCATGTAAGATCTAATCCATCAATTCTGATACCAATTTTTAACACCCCAATTTTAAACACATACATGATCTAAATAGAAATCCTTAAATTCAAAATTCACATGCTTTATAGCTATCTAATAAATTATTAATCATCCATCCCTTTAAATCACAAATAACATCCATTTCATCTAACTGAAAATCCCCAAAACATAAATCAACCATTAAAGGTTTACATCCAAAAAATACCAATAAAAATAATCAATCTTGTTAAGCTATAGAAACTCATGAATCTGAATAATCAAACAATCTATAAAATTTACTAAGCACAATCCTCATGTTTCAGCTTCTTTCGTCAATATTCTAATCCATATTAGGGACCACCTCAAAGTCAACATCTAACATTGTCTCATTCTCTCAACTCAAATTTCAAAAGTTAAATATAGGGGTGAGCACAACGAATTCAATGGATATAAAATGTTTCAAAAATAGGTGGTCTCAAATTTTAAAAATAACTATATAGATTTTCAAGGAAAACGGATACCATTGTTAATGATGCCAAGTTTAGATACATGTACACAAATTTCATTATATGATAGATCATTTAGAGAATAAACAACTGATAATAGACATATCTCATGCACGCAGGTTGACTAGCGAAAATACATACACCGAAATATATCTGGTCCACCCACACAAACACAAAACCATTCAATCAATCTCCATAGGAGCCACATCATTTTATAAAGTGCGTATACCGATGCATAAGTGTTTAACAAAATCTTTGCAAAATAGTATATTAACCCCTAGCCTTGAATTTACATTAATAAATAGTGATTTGAAATTTTGCAAGAAACCAACCCCACTATGCTTAGTCACACAATTCATAGCTTACAAGACACGCTCCATTGCTTGGAGTGTGGATTCACGGATTAAGAGTGGATTAGACATAAATTCACGTTCTTGCTCCATTAAATTCGCAAATTCAAAAAATGAATCTGTGATTTAAAATATAAACTCTTAACTAAGTTAAAAGCCCAAGGCTTCAACTGGGCCAGCCCAAATACCTAAAACGGTTGCCTTCCATTTTTGCACTCACCTCAAGACGAGGCTTCTCAGCTGTGGCCCTTGAGCATACGTATAATGACAAACAACTTTTACTGCATCTCATAAGCGTATATTGGTTTTCAACTCCTACTATCTATTTAATATTGGGATAAGTTCCAAGACATAAAAATGCCTTTTAAATGTTTTTTTGATTAAGTATTCACCTTTCTATTTCTATTACAAAATAATAGTTAAATAAACTTAAATAATTTGTGATATATTTTGTGTATGAAATTTAATATTTTAATTATATATATTTTTAAAATTTGTAAACATATATGTGTGTATATAGTATGATGCTCTCAAGTCGCTTACGTTCTAAGAATTTTTTTAGAATTTTCACTTTTATGCTACCGCTCTGGCTTTGTGTGGCTTAGCGAGTTATAAAAAACTTTCAAACCCTTTGAGGTAAGAAATACATTAAGCATTTTGCGATATAAGTTTTAGTGCATTCAAGTTCATCATGCCCACCAATACAAGAGATTTAAATCGTACTTTTCAAATGTCATGTGTTTCACAAAATAACGATTTCTATAATTCTTAAAGCCAAAGGAACTTCAATAAAACATGCATGAGATTGCAAATAGAATTTTCAATTAGGCATTAATAAAGTGTTTATGGACTAAAAACATACATAAAATGAAAATTAGATATTTTTTCAACAAATAAATCATATTTTTGCAAAAAATTCAAAATAGTTGTAGATGTATAACATGTATAAGGGTTTGAGTAAAAAATTTACATATGTAATAATTCTAGCCTCGGTGAATAGAAAAGAGAAAGAAACCCTACCTCACTTCTGGAGATAATTAATCCTAAAATACTCTATGTGATTTTCTAAATGTGGATCTTTTCTCATTCAAGCCCAATATGCTCTTTCTTCTTTTCATTCTTCTCTCATCGAGCCTCCATTAAGTTTCTTAAGGTTGGAATGTGAAAATAAACCCTAAAACTACTCAATAGGAAATTTTATAAGGTCAAAAACTAAGCTCAACGGCACAAATTGGTTACACCAAGAATCGCATGTGCATCAGGACGCAGCTTCACGCATCCAGAAGGACTATACAATCTATCCAACTAATAGTACACGTGTTCAAGTGGACCTAAATCATTGTCAAAAGTTCCAAAGGCGTGTTCGGACATGCTCTTTTTTCATCTGGACTTCCAATTGTGACCTAATTAGAGACAATCACAAAATTTTCAAGAAATACATTTTTGTAGATATTGAAGTCTTATTTCCAATACCGCAAGAATAAGATAAATTGGACATTAGAGTAAAAAATTATGGCCAAAATACAGAAGTAATGTCAAATTCCTTGATATCCGAGTTTATTTTTGATGTTATTTTCACTCAAAGACCTTTGAAATTTCACTTATTCAATATCTCCTACGAGTGATTAGCCCCCAAATGTATTAATTACTCTTACCACATCAATTTGGCAATGCAGTTTATAAAAATACTTTAACAACTCAATATCATACTCAATAATTTATTATAAATTAAAATAAATACAAGGGATCTTTATAGATAATAGGAAGTTATAACAAGTGTAAGAATTCTGATGGGTTATTACATTTAGAATGTAACAAATTTTGATAAAAGAAAATTCCTATTTTTTCTATTCAATAAAAAATTCAAAAAAAAAAAAAAACACAAAGGGAGAATTTGTCTTCCTAACCAATTTGCTTGCTATAATAAAATAATTAGATAAGTTATTTTTTATTATTAACAATAATTCTACTTGTACCTAACTTAGGACCTGATTTGGGTCCTAATGTACTGGATCTTTGAATTGATAGTGAATTTTATTTAATGTTCAAATCTACTACTAATCCAATATGCACAATGAATTAATTCCCCAAATTAGAGATCTCCATAGTATTGTTTTACTATTAATAACAAGAAGAGGGTTGATTTTAGTTTTTGAAATACCTACAATATCTTTAACTTTCTCACCAACCATTCATGTGTCCCTGAATTGTTAAGTGCTTTAAAAATAAGGTGAATGAACTCGAATATTCACATTCTCATTTTCCATCCCAAAAAGTTAAAGATCTTCTATTGCACCTTCAATCCGACTAAAATGTAACAATATATTCCATTTTAAAAAAATGAGTGCACAATATTTCTTAAATGTTATGAAACTAGCAAACTATTTAGGTGAAAACAACTAATTTAAAAAGCAAATAGAGAAACTACTGAGAGAGAGAGGGAGAGAGAGAGATTTCATTTGGTGTACTTTGAGTCAACAATTTGAGATCTTTTTATAGTTAAATTCTATTATCGTTGATAGGGAGGTTGGGGACTGGTCATCCATACCCACATGCCATGTTTTTGAACACTCCCCCTTGGATGACCACTATACTTAGATAGTGTTGGACTATGAATACTACATCATTAAAATTTTGCTAGTAAACTTCAATGAGATGAATCTTAGAAAAAAGAAAAAGAGTAAAGTGTGCAAATTGCCTTGTGGGGATCTAAAACTCACTCCACTTAATATTTTAAGCACTTCTTAAAAATAGGCTAAAATTTTAAGTAGCAAACTACCTACTTATCACTTAATGCTGAAAATGTTAGTTAGTAAAAATTTTATAAATTTTTCATAATGGACAAATATATCCTCAATACATTTTACACTCTTAACACTTTTCAATACCCACCAACCAATACCACCACCACCATTATACCACTGCAATCACCACAACCACCACCACCACTGTGCCACCACCACTACTGTGCCTATGCCACTGCTACTATCACCATCATTGTGTCTGTGCCACCACCACTGCCATTGTATCACCACCACTACCACAATTGTGTTACTGTCATCATTGTTGCCACCACCACCACTATTGCCATCACCACCACCATTGTGTCGTCACCACCATTGTGATTATGATGGTAAGAATAAGGTAGTTGCAATGAGATTGTTAAAAAGAAGGACAAAATTAGAATAATAATAATTTTCAGAGTTCAGCCCCTAATATTTGTGAAACAGTTTGATTCAATTCAATACTTAAATTTTAGTGGATACCAAATAGTCTGCTAATTAAAAAATTCAACATTCAATACTTAAAATTCAGTATTCAGTTTTATCAAACACCACCTAAGTAAAACCCAGTGGAAAAAACGTTAGCATAGGAAAAAAGAGTACATGTCTCCCCCTACTGAGTTATGTATGGCCAAAATGATGATTGTTCATCTTGATAGATATTTGAGATGCCACATTTCAATTTAGTTTACCAATTTATGGAATGTAATCGGTGGAAGTGATTTAGTGAACAAATCTACCAGATTTTCAATCAAATAAATTTGCTAATAATATCACAATTCTTCTCTACTTCATGGGTGTAAAAGAACTTTGGTGAGATATACTTGTTCTATCACCTTTGATATATCATTCCTTGAGTTGTATTATTGTCCTCATATAATATTGTTGTAATGCTTTTGATTAAAGGTTGTTTACTTTACTCTTGAATATGTTAGACCATAGATCATAGCCAAATACATTCTCGACTTGCTTCATGGATTGCTAATATTTTGGAGTAATTGAATGATGTAACAACCATTATTTGATTAACCGATTTCTATGATATAACTATACCACCATAAGTAAATACATATCCAGTTTTTGATCGAGCCTTGTGTGGATCAAAAGATAACTAGCAACTATGAACTTTGGTCATTCACATAGAATAACCTCATGTTTACTATCCCACAGAGATACCACAATACATGTTTGATTCCAATGCCTTCGAGTTGGTGCTAAGTTATATCTTGCCAGTAAGTTAATTACAAATGATATATTTGGCTTCTTACAATTTGCTAGACACATTAGTGCACCAATTGCACTGATATATGGTACTTTAGGACCAAGATGTTATTCACATTCCTCTTGAGGAAGAAATGGATACTTCTTTGTATCTAGTGATTGGATGACCACTGGTGAATTCAACGGATGAGATTTATTCATGTAGAATTGTTTCAGGACCTTTTTTGTGCATGCTAATTGATGTACAAAAACTTCGTTGGATAAATGTTCAATCTATAGGTTAAGGAAAAATTTTGTTTGCCCAAGATCTTTCATCTCAAACTCACTTTTAAATAGCTAGTGGCTTTAGTGAGCTCTTATGGAGTGACTACAAGATTTAAATCATTAACATATACAACGATAATAGTAAATTCATGGTTAGATCTTTTAATAAAAATACATGGACATATCAAATCAATGACATATCCCTCTTTCAAGAGATATTCACTAAGGCGATTATACCACATCTGCCCTTGATTATTTTAATCCATACAACGATCATTGAAGTTTATGGAATACAAGCTTTGGTGCTGTGAATTAGATGCTCTTGACATTTTTAATTCTTTAGGGATTCTCTTGTATATCTAATCATCCACTGAGCTATACAAATATGCAGTAACGACGTACATCAAGCACATATCTAGTCATTCAGAGAATGTAAAATCTGCCAAAAATATGAAAGTGATAGCGTCCATTACAGGAGAATATATATCATCATAATCAATAACAAGTCTCTGCGAGAAACCTTATGCTACAATTCATGCCTTATACTACACACTATTATTTTTCTCATTTCGTTTTCTCACGAACACCCATTTATATCCAATGGGTTCAATACCTTGTGGCCATTGGACTATAGGTCCAAATACACTATGTTTTGTTAGTGAGTTTAACTCTACCTGAACTATTTCTTTTCATTTTGGCCAATCATTTTTCTATTGGCATGCATCGACAGTTTTTGGTTCTTGCTCCTCACTATCTCTGAAAAAATCAAGAGTAACAACAAATAAAAATATGCCATCCACAATAAATTTATTTCAATCCCATCTTTTTTTATTGTGCACATAGTTTATAGAGGTCTCATCATTCTCAAGTATTAGAGTCTCTTCTAGAGGTATTTGAGACTCTTCAGGAGTTAATTGAGTCTCTACAAGAGGTAATTATTTTGTGGGATGACTCTTTTTAGGGGCACAAACTTCTGGTTTGATATTCTTTTCAAAAACATTAATTTCTTTATTTACTCTCTGTTGTCCTCTCTTCTTTCTAGAGACAATATTTTTTGTACTGATAGGTTTACCAAGCTTCAAGCGTTCCTTATACTCATTTGCAACTGTGGTACTAGATTGTCATATAGGAACATCTATTTTTGCTGATGCAATTGCAGCTGACATATATAACTTTGTTATATCATTTATGTAAGTGAATGCATCAGGTAAGTTATTTGGAATACCTTAAAAATGAATGGCCCTTTGAACTTCTAGTTCACATTGATTTTCTCGGGGATCAAAATGAGATAACGTTGAAATATTCTAAGTGAGTTCACGCTATTTTTTTTATTTTTTATTGTCCCCCCTAATAATGGAAAAGCTAATCCATCGAAATGACAATCTGCAAATTGTACTTTAAATACAACATTAGTTAAAGGTTCAGGGTACCTAAATCTGGAAGGAGAGTCAAATCTAACATAAATCCCAATTTGACGTTGTGGACCTATCTCAGTCCGTTGTGGTGGTAGAATTGAAACATATATAACACAATCGTAAACTTTTAGGTGAGAAATATTTGGTTACTAACCAAGAACAAGTTGTGCTAATGAACATGTATGATATACAGTTGGTTGAACATGGATCAAAGGCGCTGCATGCAATACAACATGTCCACAAGTAGAAATAGGTAATTTCGTCTTCATAAGTATAAGTTGAGCTATTAATTGAATACATTTAATAAAAGACTTAGGTAGACCATTTTGGGTGTAAGTGTGTGCAACTAGATGCTCAATATTTGTTCATATCGACATGCAATAGTTATTGAATGTTCGGGATGTAAACTCACCAATATTATTTAGACAAATCAACTTTATTGGATAATTTGGGAATTGTGCTTGCAACTGAATTTTTTGAGCATGAAGCCTTGCAAAGGCGACATTCTATATAGAAAATAGACACATATGTGACCATCTTGTTGATATCAACTAAAACATGAAATAAACATGGGCCACATGGATGGTGTATTGACCTACATATATCTCCTTGAATTTGTTGCAAAAAATTAAGGGATTCATAAATCACCTTTGAGGGGGATGGTCTAATAATCAGTTACCTTGTGAACAAGTAGGACATGAATTATCACTTTGTAAAAGAATCTTCTGGTTCTTTAGAGATTGTCTGTCTGAGTTCTCAATAATCCTACTCATCATTATTGATACTGGATGACTAAGAAAAACATGCCAAAGCATAATTTTTTTTGAATCAAAGTACTTCTAGTACATCACAATATTTGATTCTACAAATTTTATTCTAGTATAGTATAGCACAGACGAGAGAGCACGATGTTTCTCTAGTACATGTTTTTGGCATGATATAATAGTGTAAAAATATTTCTTGTCACACTCATTCATTGGTTCAATGTGATATCCATTACAAACTATATCTTTAAAATTTAGTAGATTTTTGTTAGATCTAATAGTGTAATGCATTTTTAATAATGAGTTTTGTTCCTTGAGATAGCATCATATTTGTTCTGCAAGAGCCTTCAATCAAGTCTGCAGGACTTGATATTGTATTAACACTAGTTTTAGATAATGTTAGTTCAAAGAAAAAAATTCTATTGCGAAGGATTGTGTGAGTTGTAGCATTATCTGCTGGACATATGAAAATACACACTTATGATTCATGTTGGAGTTAATCAATGAATTATTATGATTCATAACTCTATATGAAAAATTCACACTTAATTTTTTTAATACATAGACATGAATATATTCGAACTACTACTACACTATGAAAATAGTAAATAATACACATAGGCAAAACTACCAGACATATAAATTATTATTTTAAGATAATATTCTTAATATATTTTTCCATTTCTTTTTTGTCCAGGCTCACAAAGAAATCAAAACCATCCAGATTGGTAAAATTTGATGGATAATCAAAGAGGCACCAAATGTCTGCTCACCAAAATTCGTCTCCATCAACTTTTATTTTCTCTCGATGGATTTTTGATAGAGATCTCCCAAATATTTCAGCGCATGACAGTTACTTGACCAGTGTCATTTCATTCCACATATGTAGCAACCATCTTTAGTTTTTTTTGAGAGTTTATTCAAAAAATTCTTTTATTTCTTTTCTTTGTTATGTTAGTTCCACTTTGGGTGATGTAAGACATTTTTTTATTTTTGACTTGATGTGAAGGACTTTGGGTCTTCACGGTAACTGTGACACCCCAAAATTCGGGTGTTTGTCATAACCTGATTGATCATTCATCAACCTGCGGAATACCCATGGTAATTCGATACCACGCTGTATTCCGCAAATTGATGGATGATTAATCAGGTTATTACAGACATCCAGATTTTGGGGTGTCACAGTTTGGTATCAGAGTCTAGGTTTACGATTACCTAAGGTTTGCGGGGCATGGGTCTAAACCATTGCCTTCATTATGCATTACATGTTATGTGCTTTAAATGCTACATGTTATGTGCTATGTGTTATGAGATTATATGCATGATTAAATGTATATAGGAATGAGACACTACGGTTAGAAAACATAACCTTAGAGTCGGGAAGGAAAAAGATGTGTAAGCATACTGTTTGGACATCTACCGGTAGGTATATATTCTACGGTTTTAACTTTTGATCCCTAACTTTGGGATACTAATTTATTGGTTTATTGCTATCTTATGTATGTGTAGATGACAACTAGAGGAAGAGGATGTCGNTTATTGCTATCTTATGTATGTGTAGATGACAACTAGAGGAAGGGGATGTCAGGGTGGACGGAACAACCAACCACCACTACCGGCTTTTGATTAACAAGCTTTTATGGAGGCTATGAGTACGATGACTGCTACCTTTTTGCAAGCTAGTGCGAATGTGGGCCAAGGAGACTCAAACAACCTCCAGAAGTTTAGGTCCCACAACCCACCGACTTTTGTAGGAGGAGGGGATCCGATGGTAGTTGACAACTGGTTCCAACAGGTGGACAAAATTTTAGAGGCAATGGAGATTGTATCTGACGCCACTAAGATACGGTTGACCATTTTCCAGTTTGAGGGAGAAGCCCATCAATGGTGGACATGGGCAAAGCCAATAGACATCAGGAGGATGACATGGGAAGAGTTTCAAGAGCTCTTCATAAAGAAGTATTTCCCACAAATTGTTCAGATAGTTGAAGCCCAAGAATTTCTAAACTTGAAGCAAGGAGCGATGACAGTTATGCGGTACGTGGCCAAAAGTTCACAGAATTGACACGTTTTACAGATGACTACGTGGCCACTGATTTGGCCAAGGTGCAGAGGTTTGAGAATACCCTAAAACTATCCATCCATGGGAAGATTGTTGGCCACAGGTTGCACGACTTGGATGAGATGATCAAGACAACCATGACTATAGAGTGAGAGGTGAAAGACGCCAATAGTATTAGAGAGGTCATATCAAAGGATAGAAATAAGGAGGGACAATACTCCAGTACTAGCTTGGGGAAAAGACAGAGGATTTCTACCTCACAGGGATCACAGGGACAGGGCCAAGGCCAAGGCCATGGTCAATTTTTCCAAGGTGGGAGAAATTCTAGGAGCACACAACAAGGAGGCCCACGAACATGTTACTATTGCCACCAACAAGGCCACTTGAAGAGAGAGTGTCCTCAGAGGCAGAGATCTTAAAACTACGGGTCATCTTAGTCCCAGTCATTAGTGGGGCATCCACAGACCTACTTCATTCCTCCCTATCCCACCAAGGGCCAGAAAAATTAGTTTCAGTTTCAGGGTGCAGTACAGGCCCCTACCATTTCACGAGCGGGGACTTCGCAATCAGGCCAGATGGGCCAGGGCATAGGCCGAGGCCGGGGACAGGACTTTCAGGCTAGGACTTCAAGGACCCAGGGACCAGTCTTTGCCATCACACCATAGACTTTATCGACAGATCAGTCGGTAATTCAGAGTACATTTATTCTCTTTAGATTATGAACTAGAGTATTATTTGATTCTGGTGCATCACATTCTTTTATTGCTACATCATGCCTACGAGACTTGGGCTTAGAGGTCGAAACTCTGGAGGATCCTATATATGTGAGTTCACCCCTAGGAGATAGAGTTTATATTGACAAGATATGTCGGGGTTGTGAGTTGGAGATTGAAGGAACCTAGCTTATTACTGATCTTAGGGTCATCGAGATGACGGAGTTCGATGTCATACTCGGGATGGATTGGTTGGCGGCACATAAAGTCGTCATTGATTGCGAGCATAAGAGGGTTACAACTTACACTTTAGATGAGATTTGTTTCAAGTTTCAGGGGGAGAAANGGTCATCGAGATGACGGAGTTCGATGTCATACTCGGGATGGATTGGTTGGCGGCACATAAAGTCGTCATTGATTGCGAGCATAAGAGGGTTACGACTTACACTTTAGACAAGATTTGTTTCAAGTTTCAGGGGAAGAAGNGGATGGATTGGTTGGCGGCACATAAAGTCGTCATTGATTGCGAGCATAAGAGGGTTACAACTTACACTTTAGATGAGATTTGTTTCAAGTTTCAGGGGGAGAAACATAATGCTTTACCTCATGCCGTATATGACTCTCGATGGCATGGACAGTTGATAGGTTGGCTTTCTAGCCTTACATTGGAGGACGAGGTAAGACATGAGTTGGGTCTATCTCGAGTCGTGTGTGACTATGCGAACGTCTTTCTAGATGAGTTATCGGGATTGCCATCGCATCGAGATGTAGACTTCACCATAGAGTTATAGCCCGGTGCGTCCCCTATTTCTATGACACCACATAGGATGACACTAGGGGAGTTGTAGGAGCTTAAAGTCCAGTTATAAGAGTTATTGGATAGAGGCTTTATTAGGCTGAGTACTTCACCTTGGGGTGCTCCGGTGCTATTTGCCAAGAAGAAGGATAGGACATTTAGACTTTGCATTGACTATCGGAAGTTGAACAGAGTCACTATCAAGAATAGGTACCCTTTACCGCATATTGATGNGAGGCTTTATTAGGCTGAGTACTTCACCTTGGGGTGCTCCGGTGCTATTTGCCAAGAAGAAGGATAGGACATTTAGACTTTGCATTGACTATCGGAAGTTGAACAGAGTCACTATCAAGAATAGGTACCCTTTGCTGCATATTGATAACTTATTTGACCAGCTGAGAGGGGCACGGGTCTACTCCAAGATAGATCTGCGCACGGGGTACCATCAGTTGAGGATTAGGGATGCCGACATTCTGAAGATGGCATTTCAAACGCATTGTGGGCATTTTGAGTTTATTGTGATGCCATTCGGATTGATGAATGCCCCAGTGGCATTCATATATCTTATGCATCGAGTGTTCCAGCCTTACCTANATGCCATTCGGATTGATGAATGCCCCAGTGGCATTCATATATCTTATGCATCGAGTGTTCCAGCCTTACCTAGATCAATTTGTTGTGGTCTTTGTTGATGACATACTGATCTACTCCAAGTCTGAGGAGGAGCATNATATCTTATGCATCGAGTGTTCCAGCCTTACCTAGATCAATTTGTTGTGGTCTTTGTTGATGACATACTGATCTACTCCAAGTCTGAGGAGGAGCATGAGGGTCACTTGAGGGTTATTCTCCAGACCGTGAGAGACCACTAGTTGTACGCCAAGTTCAGCAAGTGTAAATTTTGGCTTATAGAGATAAATTTTTTGTGACACATGGTATCAGCTTCAGGGGTGTCGATTGACCCAGAGAAGGTTGAGGCAGTTATGAGTTAGGAGAGGCCAAAGTTAGTCTTCGAGATACGCAGTTTCTTGAGATTGGTAGGGTACTATCGGAGGTTCATCGAGGACTTCTCCCGACTAGCCGCACCTATGACCAGGTTGACCCGAATGGATTTCAAGTTCAAGTGGGATGAATCGTGTGAGAGGGCATTCCAAGAGTTAAAGAAGAGGCTTACTTCAACTCCGATTTTGATAGTTCTGGAGAGGGGACAGAAGTACACAGTTTATTGTGATGCCTCTAAGGACGGACTTGGGTGTGTTTTGATGCAGTCTGGGAGACTGGTAGCCTATGATTCTTGGCAGTTGAAGAGCCACGAGCATAACTATCCCACACATGACATGGAGTTAGCANTGATGCAGTCTGGGAGACTGGTAGCCTATGATTCTTGGCAGTTGAAGAGCCACGAGCATAACTATCCCACACANGGTACGTGGCCAAAAGTTCACAGAATTGACACGTTTTACAGATGACTACGTGGCCATTGATTTGGCCAAGGTGCAGAGGTTTGAGAATACCCTAAAACTATCCATCCATGGGAAGATTGTTGGCCACAGGTTGCACGACTTGGATGAGATGATCAAGACAACCATGACTATAGAGTGAGAGGTGAAAGACGCCAATAGTATTAGAGAGGTCATATCAAAGGACAGAAATAAGGAGGGACAATACTCCAGTACTAGTTTGGGAAAAAGACAGAGGATTTCTACCCCACAGGGATCACAGGGACAAGGCCAAGGCCAAGGCCATGGTCAATTTTTCCAAGGTGGGAGAAATTCTAGGAGCACACAACAAGGAGGCCTACGAACATGTTACTATTGCCACCAACAAGGCCACTTGAAGAGAGAGTGTCCTCAGAGGCAGTGATCTTAAAATTACAGGTCATCTTAGTCCCAGTCATCAGTGGGGCATCCACAGACCTACTTCATTCCTCCCTATCCCACCAAGGGCCAGGAAAATCAGTTTCAGTTTCAGTTTCAGGGTGCAGTACAGGCCCCTACCATTTCACGAGCGGGGACTTCGCAATCAGGCCAGATGGGACAGGGCATAGGCCGAGGCCGGGGACAGGACTTTCAGGCCAGGACTTCAAGGACCCAGGGACCAGTCTTTGCCATCACACCATAGACTTTATCGACAGATCAGTCGATAATTCAGGGTACATTTATTCTCTTTAAATTATGAACTAGAGTATTATTTGATTCTGGTGCATCACATTCTTTTATTGCTACATCATGCCTACGAGACTTGGGCTTAGAGGTCAAAACTCTGGAGGATCCTATGTATGTGAGTTCACCCCTAGGAGATAGAGTTTATATTGACAAGATATGTCAGGGTTGTGAGTTGGAGATTGAAGGAACCTAACTTACTACTGATCTTAGGGTCATCGAGATGACGGAGTTCGATGTCATACTCGGGATGGATTGGTTGGCGGCACATAAAGTCGTCATTGATTGCGAGCATAAGAGGGTTACAACTTACACTTTAGATGAGATTTGTTTCAAGTTTCAGGGGGAGAAACATAATGCTTTACCTCATGCCGTATATGACTCTCGATGGCATGGACAGTTGATAGGTTGGCTTTCTAGCCTTACATTGGAGGACGAGGTAAGACATGAGTTGGGTCTACCTCGAGTCGTGTGTGACTATGCGAACGTCTTTCTAGATGAGTTATCGGGATTGCCATCGCATCGAGATGTAGACTTCACCATAGAGTTACAGCCCGGTGTGTCCCCTATTTCTATGACACCACATAGGATGACACTAGGGGAGTTGTAGGAGCTTAAAGTCCAGTTATAAGAGTTATTGGATAGAGGCTTTATTAGGCTGAGTACTTCACCTTGGGGTGCTCCGGTGCTATTTGCCAAGAAGAAGGATAGGACATTTAGACTTTGCATTGACTATCGGAAGTTGAACAGAGTCACTATCAAGAATAGGTACCCTTTGCTGCATATTGATAACTTATTTGACCAGCTGAGAGGGGCACGGGTCTACTCCAAGATAGATCTGCGCACGGGGTACCATCAGTTGAGGATTAGGGATGCCGACATTTTGAAGATGGCATTTCAAACGCATTGTGGGCATTTTGAGTTTATTGTGATGCCATTCGGATTGATGAATGCCCCAGTGGCATTCATATATCTTATGCATCGAGTGTTCCAGCCTTACCTAGATCAATTTGTTGTGGTCTTTGTTGATGACATACTGATCTACTCCAAGTCTGAGGAGGAGCATAAGGGTCACTTGAGGGTTATTCTCCAGACCGTGAGAGACCACTAGTTGTACGCCAAGTTCAGCAACTGTAAATTTTGGCTTATAGAGATAAAGTTTTTGTGACACATGGTATCGACTTCAGTGGTGTCGATTGACCCAGAGAAGGTTGAGGCAGTTATGAGTTAGGAGAGGCCAAAGTCAGTCTTCGAGATACGTAGTTTCTTGAGATTGGTAGGGTACTATCGGAGGTTCATCGAGGACTTCTCCCGACTAGCCGCACCTATGACCAGGTTGACCCAAATGGATTTCAAGTTCAAGTGGGATGAATCGTGTGAGAGGGCATTCCAAGAGTTAAAGAAGAGGCTTACTTCAACTCCGATTTTGATAGTTCTGGAGAGGGGACAGAAATACACAGTTTATTGTGATGCCTCTAAGGACGGACTTGGGTGTGTTTTGATGCAGTCTGGGAGAGTGGTAGCCTATGATTCTTGGCAGTTGAAGAGCCACGAGCATAACTATCCCACACATGACATGGAGTTAGCAGCTGTTGTCTTTACCTTGAAGACATGACACCATTATCTATATGAAGAGCAGTTTGAGTTATTTTCAAACTATAAAAGTCTGAAGTACATCTTCACGCAACGGGATCTCAATGTGAGGCAGCGCAGGTGGATAGAGTACCTAGAGGATTATGACTTTACTTTGTATTACCATCCCGATAAGGTAAATGTGGTGGTTGATGCATTGAGTCGTAAGTCACGGGGAGTCTTGGTCAGTATAGCTTCCCAGGAGTGGCTGATGCTCGAGACTGTGGGATAGTTCGGGCTTCACTATAGGGATCAGACTCAAGGCACTTTGGGGAGTCTAGTGGCTACGCCTTCCTTACTAAGCAGAGTGATCGAGTTCCAAGGGCAGGATACTGAGATATTGTCTATTAGGGACCGAGTATAGTCGGGTGTAGGTGACGAGGGCTAGGCCATTCACGCAGATGGTAGTCTTCGGTTCAGAGGAAGAGTTATGGTTCCCTAGTTTGCGGACATGAGAGAGGAGATCCTTAGGGAGTTTCATTGCTTTTGTTTTGCTGTACATCCAGGCGGTATAAAGATGTATCATGATCTTCGCTGCTAGTATTATTGGAGTGGAATGAAGAAGCACGTTGGAGATTTTGTTAGTTAATATCTTACATGTCAATAGGTCAAGGCTGAACACCAGAGACCAGCAGGGTTGCTTCAACCTTTAGAGGTTGCTGAGTGGAAGTGGGAGCACGTCACGATAGATTTTGTGACCCACTTGTCACAGACATTTCAGGGGCATGATGCGGTGTGGGTGATAGTGGACCGGCTTACAAAGTCGGCACACTTTTTGGCAGTATGGATGACCTTCACACTGGAGGATTTTTGTAGAATGTATATATGGGAGATAGTCCGATTACATGGGGTGCCCGTATCTATAGTATCAGATCGGGATCCTAGATTCACTGCTCATTTATTGGAGGCCGTGCCATTCTCTGATTTTTTGGACGGAGGTTGGAGAGAGACTCTCCACGGGTTCAAATTTGATTAGAGACACTTCAGAGAAGGTGGACTTGATACGAAAACGTCTTCTCACGACTTAGAGCCGGTAGAAGAACTATGCCGACAGATAGTGGTGACCTTTGGAGTTCGAGGTCGGAGATTATGTCTTCTTGAAGGTGAAGCCTAAGAGGGGAGTGGTCAGGTTCGAAAAGAGGGAAAAGCTGTTGCCGAGGTGTATCGGGCCTTCCGAGGTACTTGAGAGGGTTAGTACAGTCGCATATCGGTTGACATTACCGCCAAATCTATCTGGTGTTTATGTGGTGTTCCATGTTTCTATGCTCCGAAAGTACACTCCAGATCCTACACACGTGGTGGATTGGGGTGAGTTAGTAGTTGATACGGATGAGACCTTCGAGGAGGGACCGATGCGTATCATGGACAGCCAGTTTTGCGTGGCAAGACTGTGAGGCTGGTAAAAGTGCTGTGGCAGCACCGTGGGGTGGAGGAGGCGACATGAGATCGTGAGGACACTATCCGAGCTACCTATCCATTTCTGTTCGAGGATGGAGGTACATCTCCTATAGTGATAGAGTATTAAATGATTTTTTGAATGTGCATGTTGTTATATGTGCATGTGAGTATAATTTTGGGGACGAAATTTCCTTAAGGGGGAGAGAATGTAAAACCCAGAAAAAAAAATTATTATTATTATTATTATTATTATTAAAAATCTTAATTAAAAGGGTAAAATAATAATTAATTGTAAATATAAGGATCAAAAATATAAATTTCTAAAATATATATATATATATATATATGGAAGACTTTAGTCTTCCACTTTTTCTTCCTCCAGCTAGCTGCCGAGTGAGTGAGAGAGAGAAAAGAGTTTTTTTTTTATTTATTTTCCTCTTTTCTTCTTCTTCAAATCTACAAAGATTGGACCGTTTAATCGTTTCGGGCCAATAATTAAACTTGCTCTATTCAGCGAGAGCTACGCAGTCACACCAAATATCGTATTTTTCTCTGAAAGAATATCAAAGACGACAATCTAGGCCTAAAGTTTGGGAAGTTAAATTGGGTTTCCTCGAAATTCCAGTACGTGGGCTCATGCTACGAGAGGTAGAGTTTCCCCTATTTATATTTACTTTCAACCTAAAATATGACATATGAAATGGGTAGACTATGTGTGTATATCACATGTTAGGTCTTGACTAGTGTAACTAGTGGGTCAAATATATGATTTATAATTAACTTTATAATTAGAAAAATCCTATTATGATTAACTTGGTGTAAGTTAATGTTAGTGATTTAAAGCATGTTAATTGTACATTAGCATTATTTTATGTTTTAAATGGCATATCAAGTTTAATGAAATTATTAGCTTTTTATTTGATTATGGAATAATATGTATGTTAAATGATTATTTATCATACAATTATTGTGATGGACTTGTGCTTATGTTTATAGAATTGATAAACATGTTGCCATGTTGAAAATGTCATTATATTGTATTCTTTATATAATGGACATTGTAAATGGTACCAAAGGCAATTGCACATTGAAATGCCATTATGCATGAGTTACATTACATTTATGGGTATTGACATGGGTGGGAATGTGTGCATGGGATGAAATCAATCACCACATAGGTATGACATTGAATGTACATAACTCCAATGACGGGGGCTTGGAATGCTTGGATACATACGCATGACATTACATGTGTTGTAGGAGCTCAGGATGGGGTTCGGTGTTGGTACTGTTTTCGTGAGTCTCATCTCATGGCATGACATGATTTATGACATTTGTTCATAATAGACATATTTGAATGATTGCATGAAATGATTGTTGTATGTGACCTTTATTATGCATTTAGGTTGAAAGATATTCTATATAGGAGTTACCCTATTGAGTATTGACTCACCCTTTATGAGAACATTTTTTAGGTATTGCACAAGCGTCCACCGAAGGCGAGACCATGGGCCCACTTTGACAACAGAGCCGGTCTGTGACTCTTCTTTTGACATCGTAGTCTCTTGTTTATAATTACTTTTGGCCTTGTGTAATTTTTGTAACAAAAACTTGTTTATGTATAAGGAACTCTGTTGAGACATTAATTTTTTTATGAATAAATATACATAATGATGATGATTATGGTAGTATTCAATACTATACAATTGTGAATGAATGGATAGACCCAGTGTGGTCAATATTGTACATGTTGCATTTTGGGTAGAGCTCCTCATATAAAGGAGACTCTATCCAAATTTTGTTAAGTTATGGATCTCGATAAATGAAACATAACGACGTGGTATCGAATTACATGGTATCCACGGATATTCCGCGGGTTGATAGATAATCAATCAGATAATTACAGACACAAGGATTTTGGGGTGTCACAGTAACACTTGCGAAAATAATTAATTTTTTTTTTGCCATGATTGTAACCATGATCTCGTCCTTGACCACAAAAAAATGTGACATTCGCGTCTGGGAAGGCTTGGTGGCTAGTTGAACGAGCCTCATGGTTCCTCATTAGTAATTCGTTATTGTCGTCGACAAGTAAGAGACATGTTATGAGGTTACTATATGTGTTGAACCCATTATATCGATATTGTTGTTGTATTATAATATTTGATGCATAAAATGTGGAGTATGTTTTCTCTAGTTTGTCAACATCAGTGACAAGCTATTCACACATCTAAATTTAGATATAATTTTATGAATTTTCGAATTATATTCTCGTACAGTTTCATAGTCCTAAAACCGTAGGTTGAACCACTTGTGCAAAACTTTTGGAAGAATGATATTTTTTTGGTGATTAAATCTATCTATTAGGTTTTGCTAAAGGACTAAAGGATCTTTTACGATTAGGTATTCATTTCTCAACCCAGCGTGAATATAATGGTGAAGAAAAAGCGGTGCTTTCATCTTCCTAAATTTCAGTGTTTTCAGTTTGAATAGTATCTCAACCAATGAAAAGTTCGACATCAAGTGCCCATAATAGGTAGTTGGAGTTAGAAATATCTAAACCAGGGAACCCTAGTTTTGCAAGATTGGCCATATCTCAAAGCTATGTATAACAAATAAAATAATCAAATTAGATAAAAAAAAAAAATACAATCAACAAATCCTTGTCATTAGTAATGGCTGATCACACGTAGACCAAAATATTTAATTTCGCGTGTGAATTTGAATATATCATAAAAATATTTGTCTCTTTGATTATATATATATATATATACAAATTATAGAAAATAAAAATTTCTTCTACAGCTTCTGATATAAATTTCTCTCAGACTATTCATGGTTATCTCTTTTGTATTCTAATTTTCTATGAAGTGATAATTTTATTCTTTCTTTATATAATCATATATCACTATGATCATAATTTCTACAAATTTATTTGATGTAATCTTATCGAAAAAGTGTTTGTAGCTTAATTTTATTTGTGTTTCCAGCAAGTTACTAGTACTTGTTAAGTTGTATTATTAATAAAAAAATCTTATGTATTTATATTGTTTTGCCATTAAAAGAATCTATTTATAAATCTATCAGAAAATTTCGGGTGAAAATATAATTTTTAAAAGTAAAGAGACCTAACCATTACTCATTAAAAGATAAGGAGTTAAAATATAAATTATTATATTAAGCTCACAATAGCCTTTTAACTCTACGAGGGATCGATTTGACTTCAACATAAATTTTTTTTATTATTATTATAACTACTATATAGTAGATTCGAACTGATAACCTCCACTCACTCAAGTTAGAATTAACTATCTCGAATAAACTTTCAAGTCTATCGAAAAAATATACAAATATGCATGAATATAATGAGAAAATGCTGCAGACATTAATTGATATCTTAAATGCCGCTGACACAATCTTATGCAAACTTCATATCTGTAATTTATATATAATTTATAAACTCCAAGTTTATAATTTATATTCTCAATTCTACCATAATGAAATTATTTGTACTCTAAGTACTAGATTTTTTTTTTTTTTTTTTCTGTTCTTTAGGAACATAATTTATTTTAAATCTTTATATACTTCAGGTATACAATTTATATGCTTTAGACACGTGCTTCAAGTACTAATTCAAATGTAATAACAACTTAAAAATAGGACAACAAATATCAACCTATGTTGTTCTCATAACATATATGGTATTAACAAACTATTTAGATGAAAACACCCACTTTGAAAAGCAAATAAAAAGAATACTGAAAGGGAGAGATGAAGATATATATTTCATTTAGTATACTCTGATTCAATAATTTGAGGTCTTTTTATAGGCAAATTTCAACCTTAAAAAAATGTCACTCTATTTAACCTTTTTNACCTTAAAAAAATGTCACTCTATTTAACCTTTTTAAAAAGGACGTGAATTTGAAAATTACTTTCAAACCAACCTTTAATCGAGACCTTTTTTTTTTAAAACCCCCATGGGATGGGTCAAAAGCTCGTGCAAGTAGTTTGGGTTGTTGAGTATTGACTATCAATGGAATTGGTGGTTGAATGTCAATTGATTGACAAATGGTTTTACAACTATAGTTTTGCAAATGGAGAAACTGTTTTTGTATATACTGATGTGATTTTAGATCTTTATTGAGTATTTTTTTTCAATGGCTACAACCACATAACTGTATGCATATTCATTCCTCCGGAGCTGCTATCCATGAACCAAATTCTTTTTACATTCAAACAAACAAAGTCTTATGGTTGTCCAATAGGGCATCTCTATTGGGGGAGTACAAATGCATCCCACAAATTAAACTATACAAATCAGAGCACTTATGTTGCCTTCAAAAGCAATGCCCCACAGATGGGGTATATTGTCCACACTTGAATCTAATGCCAGAGACGCAATTCAAGTAGGAATCTCTTATTTTTGACAGTTTTTACCCTACGAGTAGACTCAAGACAACATTAAACCATTTCTTCATGGTAGTATTTCGTAGCAAATACTGATGCATTCTGATGATGCTGGTAGATCAACTCTTGGCAGCCCAAAATAAATTAAAACCGAAGAGGAGGAGGGACAGTGAAAATACCATTTAACTGCTCAACTCGTTGGAAACTTTTAGGCGTAGGTGTATATTTTCTCCATTAACACAAACTCAAAAATTACACGACCAATTATCACGAATATGACCGGGGTAGATACAAATAATTTGTTTTACTGGCATTTGGAAAAAAATATGAGTACCAGTCCTGTGGTATCTCATACATGGTTTACATGAATATTACAGAATAGGCCCGAATATGAAATGATAAAA